>OY812999.1:71816989-71985560 GCA_963681545.1 Germaria angustata | reverse complement strand
TATTTATATTTATATTTATATTTATATTTATATTTATATTTATATTTATATTTATATTTATATTTATATTTATATTTATATTTATATTATATTTATATTTATATTTATATTTATATTTATATTTATATTTATATTTATATTTATATTTATATTTATATTTATATTTATATTTATATTTATATTTATATTTATATTTAATATTTATATTTATATTTATATTTATATTTATATTTATATTTATATTTATATTTATATTTTATATTTATATTTATATTTATATTTATATTTATATTTATATTTATATTTATATTTATATTTATATTTATATTTATATTTATATTTATATTTATATTTATATTTTATATTTATATTTATATTTATATTTATATTTATATTTATATTTATATTTATATTTATATTTATATTATATTTATATTTATATTTATATTTATATTTATATTTATATTTATATTTATATTTATATTTATATTTATATTTATATTTATATTTATATTTATATTTATATTTATATTTATATTTATATTTATATTTATATTTATATTTATATTTATATTTATATTTATATTTATATTTATATTTATATTTATATTTATATTTATATTTATATTTATATTTATATTTATATTTATATTTATATTTATATTTATATTTATATTTATATTTATATTTATATTTATATTTATATTTATATTTATATTTATATTTATATTTATATTTATATTTATATTTATATTTATATTTATATTTATATTTATATTTATATTTATATTTATATTTATATTTATATTTATATTTATATTTATATTTATATTTATATTATATTATATTTATATTTATATTTATATTTATATTTATATTTATATTTATATTTATATTTATATTTATATTTATATTTATATTTATATTTATATTTATATTTATATTTATATTTATATTTATATTTATATTTATATTTATATTTATATTTATATTTATATTTATATTTATATTTATATTTATATTTATATTTATATTTATATTTATATTTATATTTATATTTATATTTATATTTATATTTATATTTATATTTATATTTATATTTATATTTATATTTATATTTATATTTATATTTATATTTATATTTATATTTATATTTATATTTATATTTATATTTATATTTATATTTATATTTATATTTATATTTATATTTATATTTATATTTATATTTATATTTATATTTATATTTATATTTATATTTATATTTATATTTATATTTATATTTATATTTATATTTATATTTATATTTATATTTATATTTATATTTATATTTATATTTATATTTATATTTATATTTATATTTATATTTATATTTATATTTATATTTATATTTATATTTATATTTATATTTATATTTATATTTATATTTATATTTATATTTATATTTATATTTATATTTATATTTATATTTATATTTATATTTATATTTATATTTATATTTATATTTATATTTATATTTATATTTATATTTATATTTATATTTATATTTATATTATATTTATATTTATATTTATATTTATATTTATATTTATATTTATATTTATATTATATTTATATTTATATTTATATTTATATTTATATTTATATTATATTTATATTTATATTTATATTTATATTTATATTTATATTTATATTTATATTTATATTTATATTTATATTTATATTTATATTTATATTTATATTTATATTTATATTTATATTTATATTTATATTTATATTTATATTTATATTTATATTTATATTTATATTTATATTTATATTTATATTTATATTTATATTTATATTTATATTTATATTTATATTTATATTTATATTTATATTTATATTTATATTTATATTTATATTTATATTTATATTTATATTTATATTTATATTTATATTTATATTTATATTTATATTTATATTTATATTTATATTTATATTTATATTTATATTTATATTTATATTTATATTTATATTTATATTTATATTTATATTTATATTTATATTTATATTTATATTTATATTTATATTTATATTTATATTTATATTTATATTTATATTTATATTTATATTTATATTTATATTTATATTTATATTTATATTTATATTTATATTTATATTTATATTTATATTTATATTTATATTTATATTTATATTTATATTTATATTTATATTTATATTTATATTTATATTTATATTTATATTTATATTTATATTTATATTTATATTTATATTTATATTTATATTTATATTTATATTTATATTTATATTTATATTTATATTTATATTTATATTTATATTTATATTTATATTTATATTTATATTTATATTTATATTTATATTTATATTTATATTTATATTTATATTTATATTTATATTTATATTTATATTTATATTTATATTTATATTTATATTTATATTTATATTTATATTTATATTTATATTTATATTTATATTTATATTTATATTTATATTTATATTTATATTTATATTTATATTTATATTTATATTTATATTTATATTTATATTTATATTTATATTTATATTTATATTTATATTTATATTTATATTTATATTTATATTTATATTTATATTTATATTTATATTTATATTTATATTTATATTTATATTTATATTTATATTTATATTTATATTTATATTTATATTTATATTTATATTTATATTTATATTTATATTTATATTTATATTTATATTTATATTTATATTTATATTTATATTTATATTTATATTTATATTTATATTTATATTTATATTTATATTTATATTTATATTTATATTTATATTTATATTTATATTTATATTTATATTTATATTTATATTTATATTTATATTTATATTTATATTTATATTTATATTTATATTTATATTTATATTTATATTTATATTTATATTTATATTTATATTTATATTTATATTTATATTTATATTTATATTTATATTTATATTTATATTTATATTTATATTTATATTTATATTTATATTTATATTTATATTTATATTTATATTTATATTTATATTTATATTTATATTTATATTTATATTTATATTTATATTTATATTTATATTTATATTTATATTTATATTTATATTTATATTATATTTATATTTATATTTATATTTATATTTATATTTATATTTATATTTATATTTATATTTATATTTATATTTATATTTATATTTATATTTATATTTATATTTATATTTATATTTATATTTATATTTATATTTATATTTATATTTATATTTATATTTATATTTATATTTATATTTATATTTATATTTATATTTATATTTATATTTATATTTATATTTATATTTATATTTATATTTATATTTATATTTATATTTATATTTATATTTATATTTATATTTATATTTATATTTATATTTATATTTATATTTATATTTATATTTATATTTATATTTATATTTATATTTATATTTATATTTATATTTATATTTATATTTATATTTATATTTATATTTATATTTATATTTATATTATATTTATATTTATATTTATATTTATATTTATATTTATATTTATATTTATATTTATATTTATATTTATATTTATATTTATATTTATATTTATATTTATATTTATATTTATATTTATATTTATATTTATATTTATATTTATATTTATATTTATATTTATATTTATATTTATATTTATATTTATATTTATATTTATATTTATATTTATATTTATATTTATATTTATATTTATATTTATATTTATATTTATATTTATATTTATATTTATATTTATATTTATATTTATATTTATATTTATATTTATATTTATATTTATATTTATATTTATATTTATATTTATATTTATATTTATATTTATATTTATATTTATATTTATATTTATATTTATATTTATATTTATATTTATATTTATATTTATATTTATATTTATATTTATATTTATATTTATATTTATATTTATATTTATATTTATATTTATATTTATATTTATATTTATATTTATATTTATATTTATATTTATATTTATATTTATATTTATATTTATATTTATATTTATATTTATATTTATATTTATATTTATATTTATATTTATATTTATATTTATATTTATATTTATATTTATATTTATATTTTATTTATATTTATATTTATATTTATATTTATATTTATATTTATATTTATATTTATATTTATATTTATATTTATATTTATATTTATATTTATATTTATATTTATATTTATATTTATATTTATATTTATATTTATATTTATATTTATATTTATATTTATATTTATATTTATATTTATATTTATATTTATATTTATATTTATATTTATATTTATATTTATATTTATATTTATATTTATATTTATATTTATATTTATATTTATATTTATATTTATATTTATATTTATATTTATATTTATATTTATATTTATATTTATATTTATATTTATATTTATATTTATATTTATATTTATATTTATATTTATATTTATATTTATATTTATATTTATATTTATATTTATATTATATTTATATTTATATTTATATTTATATTTATATTTATATTTATATTTATATTTATATTTATATTTATATTTATATTTATATTTATATTTATATTTATATTTATATTTATATTTATATTTATATTTATATTTATATTTATATTTATATTTATATTTATATTTATATTTATATTTATATTTATATTTATATTTATATTTATATTTATATTTATATTTATATTTATATTTATATTTATATTTATATTATATTTATATTTATATTTATATTTATATTTATATTTATATTTATATTTATATTTATATTTATATTTATATTTATATTTATATTTATATTTATATTTATATTTATATTTATATTTATATTTATATTTATATTTATATTTATATTTATATTTATATTTATATTTATATTTATATTTATATTTATATTTATATTTATATTTATATTTATATTTATATTTATATTTATATTTATATTTATATTTATATTTATATTTATATTTATATTTATATTTATATTTATATTTATATTTATATTTATATTTATATTTATATTTATATTTATATTTATATTTATATTTATATTTATATTTATATTTATATTTATATTTATATTTATATTTATATTTATATTTATATTTATATTTATATTTATATTTATATTTATATTTATATTTATATTTATATTTATATTTATATTTATATTTATATTTATATTTATATTTATATTTATATTTATATTTATATTTATATTTATATTTATATTTATATTTATATTTATATTTATATTTATATTTATATTTATATTTATATTTATATTTATATTTATATTTATATTTATATTTATATTTATATTTATATTTATATTTATATTTATATTTATATTTATATTTATATTTATATTTATATTTATATTTATATTTATATTTATATTTATATTTATATTTATATTTATATTTATATTTATATTTATATTTATATTTATATTTATATTTATATTTATATTTATATTTATATTTATATTTATATTTATATTTATATTTATATTTATATTTATATTTATATTTATATTTATATTTATATTTATATTTATATTTATATTTATATTTATATTTATATTTATATTTATATTTATATTTATATTTATATTTATATTTATATTTATATTTATATTTATATTTATATTTATATTTATATTTATATTTATATTTATATTTATATTTATATTTATATTTATATTTATATTTATATTTATATTTATATTTATATTTATATTTATATTTATATTTATATTTATATTTATATTTATATTTATATTTATATTTATATTTATATTTATATTTATATTTATATTTATATTTATATTTATATTTATATTTATATTTATATTTATATTTATATTTATATTTATATTTATATTATATTTATATTTATATTTATATTTATATTTATATTTATATTTATATTTATATTTATATTTATATTTATATTTATATTTATATTTATATTTATATTTATATTTATATTTATATTTATATTTATATTTATATTTATATTTATATTTATATTTATATTTATATTTATATTTATATTTATATTTATATTTATATTTATATTTATATTTATATTTATATTTATATTTATATTTATATTTATATTTATATTTATATTTATATTTATATTTATATTTATATTTATATTTATATTTATATTTATATTTATATTTATATTTATATTTATATTTATATTTATATTTATATTTATATTTATATTTATATTTATATTTATATTTATATTTATATTTATATTTATATTTATATTTATATTTATATTTATATTTATATTTATATTTATATTTATATTTATATTTATATTTATATTTATATTTATATTTATATTTATATTTATATTTATATTTATATTTATATTTATATTTATATTTATATTTATATTTATATTTATATTTATATTTATATTTATATTTATATTTATATTTATATTTATATTTATATTTATATTTATATTTATATTTATATTTATATTTATATTTATATTTATATTTATATTTATATTTATATTTATATTTATATTTATATTTATATTTATATTTATATTTATATTTATATTTATATTTATATTTATATTTATATTTATATTTATATTTATATTTATATTTATATTTATATTTATATTTATATTTATATTTATATTTATATTTATATTTATATTTATATTTATATTTATATTTATATTTATATTTATATTTATATTTATATTTATATTTATATTTATATTTATATTTATATTTATATTTATATTTATATTTATATTTATATTTATATTTATATTTATATTTATATTTATATTTATATTTATATTTATATTTATATTTATATTTATATTTATATTTATATTTATATTTATATTTATATTTATATTTATATTTATATTTATATTTATATTTATATTTATATTTATATTTATATTTATATTTATATTTATATTTATATTTATATTTATATTTATATTTATATTTATATTTATATTTATATTTATATTTATATTTATATTTATATTTATATTTATATTTATATTTATATTTATATTTATATTTATATTTATATTTATATTTATATTTATATTTATATTTATATTTATATTTATATTTATATTTATATTTATATTTATATTTATATTTATATTTATATTTATATTTATATTTATATTTATATTTATATTTATATTTATATTTATATTTATATTTATATTTATATTTATATTTATATTTATATTTATATTTATATTTATATTTATATTTATATTTATATTTATATTTATATTTATATTTATATTTATATTTATATTTATATTTATATTTATATTTATATTTATATTTATATTTATATTTATATTTATATTTATATTTATATTTATATTTATATTTATATTTATATTTATATTTATATTTATATTTATATTTATATTTATATTTATATTTATATTTATATTTATATTTATATTTATATTTATATTTATATTTATATTTATATTTATATTTATATTTATATTTATATTTATATTTATATTTATATTTATATTTATATTTATATTTATATTTATATTTATATTTATATTTATATTTATATTTATATTTATATTTATATTTATATTTATATTTATATTTATATTTATATTTATATTTATATTTATATTTATATTTATATTTATATTTATATTTATATTTATATTTATATTTATATTTATATTTATATTTATATTTATATTTATATTTATATTTATATTTATATTTATATTTATATTTATATTTATATTTATATTTATATTTATATTTATATTTATATTTATATTTATATTTATATTTATATTTATATTTATATTTATATTTATATTTATATTTATATTTATATTTATATTTATATTTATATTTATATTTATATTTATATTTATATTTATATTTATATTTATATTTATATTTATATTTATATTTATATTTATATTTATATTTATATTTATATTTATATTTATATTTATATTTATATTTATATTTATATTTATATTTATATTTATATTTATATTTATATTTATATTTATATTTATATTTATATTTATATTTATATTTATATTTATATTTATATTTATATTTATATTTATATTTATATTTATATTTATATTTATATTTATATTTATATTTATATTTATATTTATATTTATATTTATATTTATATTTATATTTATATTTATATTTATATTTATATTTATATTTATATTTATATTTATATTTATATTTATATTTATATTTATATTTATATTTATATTTATATTTATATTTATATTTATATTTATATTTATATTTATATTTATATTTATATTTATATTTATATTTATATTTATATTTATATTTATATTTATATTTATATTTATATTTATATTTATATTTATATTTATATTTATATTTATATTTATATTTATATTTATATTTATATTTATATTTATATTTATATTTATATTTATATTTATATTTATATTTATATTTATATTTATATTTATATTTATATTTATATTTATATTTATATTTATATTTATATTTATATTTATATTTATATTTATATTTATATTTATATTTATATTTATATTTATATTTATATTTATATTTATATTTATATTTATATTTATATTTATATTTATATTTATATTTATATTTATATTTATATTTATATTTATATTTATATTTATATTTATATTTATATTTATATTTATATTTATATTTATATTTATATTTATATTTATATTTATATTTATATTTATATTTATATTTATATTTATATTTATATTTATATTTATATTTATATTTATATTTATATTTATATTTATATTTATATTTATATTTATATTTATATTTATATTTATATTTATATTTATATTTATATTTATATTTATATTTATATTTATATTTATATTTATATTTATATTTATATTCATATTTATATTTATATTTATATTTATATTTATATTTATATTTATATTTATATTTATATTTATATTTATATTTATATTTATATTTATATTTATATTTATATTTATATTTATATTTATATTTATATTTATATTTATATTTATATTTATATTTATATTTATATTTATATTTATATTTATATTTATATTTATATTTATATTTATATTTATATTTATATTTATATTTATATTTATATTTATATTTATATTTATATTTTTATTTATATTTATATTTATATTTATATTTATATTTATAGTTATATTTATATTTATATTTATATTTATATTTATATTTATATTTATATTTATATTTATATTTATATTTATATTTATATTTATATTTATATTTATATTTATATTTATATTTATATTTATATTTATATTTATATTTATATTTATATTTATATTTATATTTATATTTATATTTATATTTATATTTATATTTATATTTATATTTATATTTATATTTATATTTATATTTATATTTATATTTATATTTATATTTATATTTTTATTTATATTTATATTTATATTTATATTTATATTTATAGTTATATTTATATTTATATTTATATTTATATTTATATTTATATTTATATTTATATTTATATTTATATTTATATTTATATTTATATTTATATTTATATTTATATTTATATTTATATTTATATTTATATTTATATTTATATTTATATTTATATTTATATTTATATTTATATTTATATTTATATTTATATTTATATTTATATTTATATTTATATTTATATTTATATTTATATTTATATTTATATTTATATTTATATTTATATTTATATTTATATTTATATTTATATTTATATTTATATTTATATTTATATTTATATTTATATTTATATTTATATTTATATTTATATTTATATTTATATTTATATTTATATTTATATTTATATTTATATTTATATTTATATTTATATTTATATTTATATTTATATTTATATTTATATTTATATTTATATTTATATTTATATTTATATTTATATTTATATTTATATTTATATTTATATTTATATTTATATTTATATTTATATTTATATTTATATTTATATTTATATTTATATTTATATTTATATTTATATTTATATTTATATTTATATTTATATTTATATTTATATTTATATTTATATTTATATTTATATTTATATTTATATTTATATTTATATTTATATTTATATTTATATTTATATTTATATTTATATTTATATTTATATTTATATTTATATTTATATTTATATTTATATTTATATTTATATTTATATTTATATTTATATTTATATTTATATTTATATTTATATTTATATTTATATTTATATTTATATTTATATTTATATTTATATTTATATTTATATTTATATTTATACTAGCTGACACGGGCAAACCTTGTTTTGCCTTCAAATTTGCACTAAATAGACAGCAATTATTGTTAAAATAAAGGTATCAGGCTAATTAACCCCACTACACGCTGATTAAGGACCCAACGCCTTCAGCAAAACGCAGCATAAGCTTATCGCGCTAATCTCTATTGGGCAAAACACAAAAAAAAAATATTGGGCCATCTGTCGGACGAACTTCAAACTACACAGAAACACTCCTCACGTCCCATAGAACATGTATATAAAGTTTGGTCAAAATCGGTGTAGTAGTTCTTGAGTTACGGTGCAAAAACACACACACAAAACTAAGTATTGCGCCATCTGTTGGACTAACTTCAAACTACACAGAAACACTCCTCACGTACCATAGAACATGTATATAAAGTTTGGTCAAAATCGGTGCAGTAGTTTTTGAGTTTAGCGATCACGAACATACACGTAATTTTTATGTACATATAGCTGACAACGTCAGCTCAAAATATCTTCGGAACTGCATAACCGATTTAAGAGCTTGATATCTCGTTTAGAAGAACATGACAACGGCTTTCCAAAAAAAAAGTAAAATAAAATAAAAAAAGCACAAAAAATAAATATATGTATATGTCATTGGTGGTGCAATATGAAAATTGGATTTTGCCACGCCCCTCCGCCCACAGACCGAAAATAAAAAATCGGACTTCACAGTGTCACCCGCATACATACATACATACATACATACATACATACACACATCCAATTTTATATATATAGATTTGGATGGGAATGAACCAGTCAGCACATTCCAGTGTGTGCGGACAATGTTGCTTCAACAAAGTGTGAAGCTCGTGTTACATGCAGAAGGTATGGTAACTACGACTTGTCAAACACACTACACCTCCCTTTTTTGGAATAGAATAATCAATACAAAATTGATTATTCTTTTATATAATTATTGTTCTATATAATACAAATATACACCTTACATGTTAAATAGGAAGTAACTTATTCTAAGATATTTTTCAATTTAAAATTAATTTATTCTATTATATAATTATTATTGTTATTCTTTTAGATAGTACAAAGTAAATAAAAAATGTATAAAACAAAATAATTACAATATGGAACATTTTTGGGATTATTGTCTGGGGGGTGAGAAATTCCAAGTCAGGGTGATGGTACTAGGTCAGTATAGTAAAACCCTCAAAGGGTTTGGCGTTCGTATGTGTCAGTTTTTTGTTATGACCTTTTAAATTTTTTCCTTATCTTCATGTTTTTTCGCTTAGTTGTAACATTTTGGCAAAAACGTAGTTTAACATAACTCGAGAACCACTTGTCCGATTTTGATGAAACAAATTTAGAAAAATTAAGAATTACAATTTCTTTAATCCGTTCATATAACGTTTTCCTATATGTGCAACACTTTCGAAGTTAGAAATGAATGTATGAAGGGAAAAAAGTATTTTTTGCCTAAAAATTTAAATATTTTTCTTTTTAAATTAATAAAAAATCCAAAATGGAAAAAAGGATCAAGTGTTATTAATTTCATGTAAAGTCACATAACCTATAAACAAAATGCGACATAGATCATAGAAATCGATTAACGCGTTCTGCTTTTATTTACAATTAAGTGAAGGTATCCCATTTTGACAAGAATATTGATATTTGTTTTTATTCAAAAAAGCATCATTTATCGCCTTCTGGCAATAAACTACTAAAAAAAGTAAATAAACATTTTTATAATTTTTTTATTTTTATTTTATTTATTTATTTTTATTTATTTTAATAAATATTGCCTAGACTTTTTCGATGGTGGTTGTTCGGGACTAGTGGCATCGCATTCATCGTTTCTTTCGTTTCTGTACTATAGGCGATCGGAACTGAAGGTTTTTTATTGGTCTTATGCAGTAAAACCGCCTTCAAGCTGAGTTTTGAACTGTCAATAAATAATCTCCAGTCATCTGCTTCACATTTTATTTCCATTGCGTCCATCAATTTTCCTACATTCGGGCAATATGCAGGAGTTTTTTCATCATTCACAAGGAATAAACTTTGGAGTGTTGCCTGACGACTTCGATAAGCTGTGACTTTCACACCGGGTGCCAACAAATTGTTTGATTTCAAAATGGAAGCCAGCTCTTCCGATTTATGCTGTGTTAATTCCAACTTGGCAACAATTGAATCAAGCTTATTTTGATTTATTAAAATTGGCTCATTGGATACTGATGGCTCATATGGGGGATCATCACGTGCATGATATGTCAGAGCAGTCGTAGAAGAGAAAATATCTGCGCTAGAAGCTTTTGGCAAAGGAATGTGGTCTGAATGAGGCACTGGTGTTGCGGCACTTGCAACACCAACGTAATTATACGATTTTCTTATCCTTTTTGCGGCTCCTTTATTCGCACATGCATAGCAATTCAATGGATTGTGACCTTCGCCAGGATTAGTCCAAGTCATTGGGATACCGAATGGCATACTTTCACGTCTTCTATTTTTCCAATCCATTAGACGGTTGTAGCAGCTTTTACACACTATATTTGCTACCCAATTTTCGTTCACTATAACATTTTGTACATCTCGTATGTTTGAACAAAATCAATACTGAAATTTCCCCTTTTTGTATGTGTTGAGACATATTGACCACAGCAGTAGCAAAAGCTATTTATATCTGGCTTGCACAGTTCCATATTCTTTTCAGTTTTGTTCACTTTTAAAAAACTGGAGAAAAATATCAATATCAATATTTCTCTTTTAGTACAGTAGAAAAATATGAGAGAGTTCGGCTTGTGAGTGTCAATGTTTTCTCCAAATAATGTTGTGCATATCTGGAGCTAATTGTGAATAAATGAGAAATGCGTGTATCGATTTTCATGATCTATGCCTTTTTTTGTTCATGAGTTATGTGACTTTACGCGAAAGTAATTAGTTTTGGCACTTTTTTCCATTTTGGATTTTTTTATTAATTTAAAAAAAAATATTTAAATTTTTATGCAAAAAATACTTTTTTCCCCTCATATATTCATTTTTAACTTCGAAAGTGTTGCACATATAGGAAAACGTTATATAAACGGATTAAAGAAATTGTAATTCTTAATTTTTCTAAATTTGTTTCATCAAAATCGGACAAGTGGTTCTCGAGTTATGTTAAACTACGTTTTTGCCGAAATGTTACAACTAAGCGAAAAAACATGAAGATAAGGAAAAAATTTAAAAGGTCATAACAAAAAACTGACACATACGAACGCCAAACCCTTTTAGGGTTTTACTATACTGACCTAGTACCATCACCCTGACTTGGAATTTCTCACCCCCCAGATTGCCTGTTGTACTGTGTTATTATTAATATTTTAGAAAGTACAAATATGTACATACATTACATGTTAAGTAGGAAATAGCTTGTTTCAAGGAATTTTTTTTTTTCAATATAAAAGTAATACAAACATGTTAAATAGTTTGTTTCAAGGAATTTTTCAATATATAATTAATACAAACATGTACTTTGCACGTTAAATACAAGAAAAAAAGAAAAAAACTGGTTTCAAAGAATTTGTATTTTATTTTATTTTAAGGGATTAATTAATTTTTTTTTGTTTTCTGCATAATTCAAATACATTTCTTAGATTTCGCAACATGTGTGTTTTTGAAAAAGCCAATCAGGCATGTTCTGCAAATCACTTTTTGTGAAAGTGATTTGAAATCACAAAAAAGGTGTTCTGCGCACAAAACTTTTTGAACTGTTGTGATTTGAAACCGGTCAGCTATGTGGCTGGCGATCTGAAATCACTTTCTTAATTTTGGACGGCTTTTTATATTTAACTCAATAAAAACTCATTAATTGAACACATTTATTTGTTTTTTATTTATTTTAAGAGTAAAACTGATGATTTTGTACCAAAAAATTGGCTAAAATATAAAAAAAATTGCAAACACTTTCTATTGTAACAAATGTTGTTATTTGCTTTTGTGATTTGACATTTTCTTTTTGTGATTTGCATTTACTTTTTAGTTGTCAAGGGTTTTTGTTCTTCGAAAATACACCGATGCTTGCCAGAGTAGATAAATATTGCTTTCGAAGAGAAATATATTTAATTTTTTTTAACTAAACAAGCTATTTCCAATAAAACATAATTATTTTTGTTAAGTTATATTCAAAATATTTATTAACTATCAATTGTTTGCCTAATTTTAAAAATAATTACTTATAAAGTAGTATCAAATGGCAACAATAATTATATATTAAGAACAGTGGCAACCACAGATTACTAAATATATCTGTGGTGGCAACTTCGTGTGTATTCTTGAAACTACTTTCTTTTGTTAAATTAATAAATTTATTTTCAAATATATTACTGACAACAATAAAGCCCCAGGCATATCAACTTGTGTTTAATTTTTATTTTAAAAAATAATTTTAGTTTACGTTCACTTATTATTTTGACTAAACCTTTATTAATTTTTAATACATAAGAAATTGTCATCAAATCAAAGCAAAACATCAGCCGTTTTCTTGTGTTTTCGAAAAGGTAAAATCACACCGAAAAGTTAAATTTCTTGTGATTTTCAGAACACCACAAAATCACATTTGTGATTTTAAAATCACAATTGATTTTGAAATCTTGTGATTTGCAGAACATGCCTGAATGACATCATACGTTGAAAGGAATTATTTTTAAACCATACGGTAATCTTTTAAATATGAAAGATCCTTTATCTGTGGAAAAGGATGTGATATCTCTAGACTCCTCATCAAGCTCTATTTATGAAAACCTGACATAAGATCAAGGCAAGAAAAGAATTTAACTCTGCTCAATTGCTGAAGAATGTCATGTATGCGGGGTAATGGAAATTTATCAGCTATTAAATTTTCATTGACTGAACTGTAGCCTACTACTAGTCTCCATCTCTTTTGGGTGGTACCAGGTAAAGGTTTCTTTGGCACCAAAAGTATGGGACTATTGTGATCTGAAGGGGATGGTTCAATAATATCGTCTTTAATTAGCTTATGAACCTGGTTATTTATTTCCTCTTTTTGGGAATGAGGTATTCGATAGTTTTTAATGTAAACAGGTTGTGTATTGTTTATATCAATTATTTACTGATATGTTTTCAGATTCTAGAGCGAAAATATCTGTAAATTCATAGCACAAGGATTTTAGATCTTTTTCTGCGAAAGATGGGAAGTTTTTAGAAAGTCTTTACATTTTTTCTTTGGATCAAGCAGGTGCGCCTATTTGTTTGGCAATTTTGTAATCTTTAAGGGATTCGGTAACAAGTTTAATATCAGCGATTACTAAATCTGGTTCAGTGGTATTAGTTATTTTTACCTGGGGATTTTTCTTGGAAGTTATTCCCCCTTATCGTGTTTGGCGATTTTCGACTGCAAATTCGACAGTTTGATTATTATGAATATGATACATTTGGATGGGAATGAACCAGTCTGCACATTTACAGTATGTGTAAATGAGCTACTCAGCACATTCCCAGTGTGTGCGGACAATGTTGCTTCAACAAAGTGTGAAGCTCGTGTTACATACAGAAGGTATGGTAACTACGACTTGTCAAACACACTACAATGGCCTGACTGACTAGAATGTTTTTAAGAACAGAAACATTCACAAAGTCATAGTCATTGCTAATGTCAATAGATGTAAATATAACTCTCAAGCCTAAGGACTTGAAATGTGACACCCTGAAAAGAAGATCGTTCAAACAGGTTGACGTTGACATTTTTCCTCTGCAAGCATATGACCGTACGAGTAACTACATTTAGACAATCCACAGCTAGAACCAATCTTTTTTTTAACCATCAAATTAATCAATTTCAAAAATACAGAAATGAGAGCTATTGGTCTGTAACTTCTGAAATTAGCCAGAGTGACATTTCTCTCAGGAATTGGAACAATTTTATTCTTCCTCCAGGTTTCATGGATCAAACAATCCTTAAAAAGGTTGTTGAAAACATCTAAAGGGTTCTCTTCGAAGAAATAGGCAAGGATTTAACCATTTCATAAGTCACACGATCCAAACCCCCAGCGGAGGCACGTTTCCTTGAGTCCAAAACATCCAGAAATTCTTGAAATGAGGGAGGGGAAGAACCTCATATGATAATCTGGAAATATCAACACATGGGTTGAAAGAAACCTGATCCACCAGATATTGTAAAAAGTGCATGTTATTGGCATCATCCCATGTCGAAGGCCCATATACATTACACTGCTTTGAACTGTTAACAAAACGCCGCGCAACAGCGCAATTCAGCTGATCATTAAGCTCATCAATCCTTTTTTTATAGCTCTCACGTCTGGCATTTCTAACAGCATCCTTCCACTCTCCAGTGAGAGTGACAGAATCCTCAAGATTTTCTGGCGATGGCTATCTTTGCGCCTTTTTCCTAGCGGCAACATGTTTCCTAACAAGACGAAGTAGGTCATAATTCCACCAGCCCTTGGGAACAAAATATTCCACTCTGTAGGTTGCATCAGATATTTCAGCGCCAAAAGAGGCGAGAATACGTTCCACATCAGGATCAAGATTTAATCTCGTCATGTTTTCCAAAAGTCTACGTTTAGATAAAAAAATTTGTCGGAGTGACAGAGACAGACGCAATATCCACAATAATAGGGCAATAGTGAGAACCACCCGCCCACATGGGACAAGTGTGCCAATATACAGATATGGTGGACAGTTTGGCAAAATTCAGATCCAAAACGGAACCCTATTGAGACGGGGGAAAAAGGTGACAGAGCCATCATTAAGACAGAAAAAAATCGGAATGACTAAAAATATCAGACAGTCTGCAACCACGAGAAGAATCAAAAATATCACCCCAAACTGAATGGCGCGCGTTAAAATCACCATCCAAAATTACATTTGGCAAATGATAGCAAACGTAATAGTTCCCTAGCACAGTGATTAGTCGATAAGCTATGTGGGAAATATACTGACACAGAAACAAAATTAGGATTCAAACTAAAAGTCTTGACAATAATTATATCGAGATTAGTAGAAAAGCTAATCCTCTTTGCCGTATATTTTCCTGATACAAATGGCACAGCCACCATACCTGTCAAAACGAACCTTGGAAAAAATTTTGTAATTCAAAAGTTTGCATGTGAGGTCAGAATCGTCCATGTTAAACATTTTCGAAATCAAACAAACATCAACGTTGTAATTGTTGATGTAAAATAAAATAAAAGATTTATTAGATCTAAAACCTTGAACATTGAATCTTTAGTATTTCTGTAGTGTGCCACACATGTCAGCAATGCATACACAATGAACAGAAAGAATAAATAAAACGAAACAATTAAGAATCAGTAACACACGTGCAGCGTTAGCATATATTAGAGTGACATACGTTCACTTTCAATTACCATTGAGTTTTTATTTTAGAAATGACTACATGATTGGTTAAGCGAAATGTGCAATATGATCCTCAATAATGGCAAATGAAATGGAAGATAATTGTAATAAGCTAAAGTTAGAAAGGCTAAGATTTATTTTCATAAGTAGTATATATAAGCTGAAACAAATTTTAACAAAATAGATTTTAAAAAATAGAAACACATATCGGCTTTAACAGCCTTGTTTTGAATTTAAAGTCTCAATATTTCGGCAGTTCTATTGAACGCCTAGAGTTAAGCTGTCCTCCTTGGCAGCTGTATAAATATAATCAAAGACTACTAAAGGCGACTTTTTGAACATAATACCACCACATGGCGATCCTGCCATTATTAATATATAATACCCCACATAAAACACCACATGGCGATCCTGCCCATTACGGGCCATAAAAAAAGAAGTACATTAAAACATGCAGAAGGATATCGATGGGATTTTCAAGAAGTGGGAGAATTTCATAAGTGAAAGGTATAAGCCGGAACCGACACCCTTAGAAGCACCGGTCTGCAATCCTTTGCCGAGAACAACAGGACCAAAAGCCATCACAATAGAAGAATACTGGAGAAGGATAAAACAGCAAAAGGTACTACAACAACAGACGCAAGAGCCAAAAAAGAAGAAGAGAGCTGGGAAGAAGTTCCAGATCACGAAAAATAAGGCGTTACTTTTTTAAAGATTGGTATATGCAACTACCAAAAAAGAGCAAGAGGGAATTAAACAAAAGATTAAAGAATTAAGAAAAATTTTACAATAAAATAAAAGACAGTATGGGTAAGCAACAGAGTAAAGTTGATAGCCAAGAAAATATCGTTAATAACGGGAATGCAGAAAATGCAAAACAATTAATACCCGAATATATAATAACATTAATCATAGTAGCATTAGTATTATTTACAGCTTACAAAATTAATAAATATTATACATGTTAAAACACAGAAATAGATATAATACAACAAGTAATGTATAATTAAACAAACATTTCAAACATACAATGGTAGGTCTAGCTGCCAGCTTATGTAGGGGGAATAACGCAGTGTTTCACAGATCACTGTGCCGTAACTGCTAGGCTGTGCAGAAGTGTGGCAATAACCTCCTCGTGGTGGCCACCGGTAACAGGGACCCAGTACGGTCATGTCTCTGCTGGGTACCTGGCAAATATAGTCGGGCTAAGAGAGAAAACTCTAAACAAACCCCAATCCAAGAGGGAACAGCATATCTCGAGGGATGATGGCTAGTGGGTTAACTAGTTCCTAATATGCGGACTTGGGATGCACAGGCGAGGTCCCATTTCAATGAATGCCTTACTGCGCTACCGGGGCTCTGGCGTAGTTGACCGTTTTTCCTCTATACTCGTGGGAACAAAATGAATGAACACAATAAAAATAAAAACAAAAATAATGTAGAGGCACACATACCTCAAAAAATTAAAGAGGCAGAAAAGCCCTCAAATGAAACTGGGGCGGGAGTAACTCCCAGTAAAAAAAATAATGAAGAGAGGCCAAAGAGACTCAGTGGTGCAAGAAAGAAAAGGCTGGCATATCTACTCAAGAAGGGCCTTAGTAAGGAGGAGGCATACGCCAAGGCCTTGCAACCAATGGCCGTAGACCAGAAGACTGGGGACATTACACATGGCCCAAAAAGGCAGACCTTTGCCACCTAAATCCTCACTGAAAAAGAGGATCAAGGATGATAAAAAACCATTCAACTCGCAAGCTGCAAAAACTCAGCAGCCAGACAACCCATCGGTGTCCACACAAAGGCGGCCCACTTCCTCATATAAGGACATAACAATGGGAGTCAAGACTGCAGTTCTAGAAAGGGACTATCCAAATACGTCCCTAACAACCCAGCAAATGGACTCCATCCAGAATATGATTCTGGAGAAAATTGTAGCTGGCAAAGATCAGGCCATAAAACCTGCTTTTCTTGGCTGTACTTACAAGGCAAGATACCTAGTCTTGCACTGTAAGGACAGCATGTCAGCTGAGTGGGTGAAAACAAATATCACCAACACATCACCATGGGAGCGAATCTCACTGAAAGCCATAGAGGAACATAAGATTCCTCAATCTCGCATTGCAGTGGGATACTTCCCAAATTCGACTGCGCTGGAGACGAGCAAGATCTTGGAACTGTTACAGGGACAGAATCAGGGTCTCCTCGTCGAAACGTGGCGTTTATTAAAAAGAGCCGAAAAAGGCTCTTTGGTCACGTTGGTTCTTTCCGTGGACCAAAAACCAGCAGCCAGTGTGACGAAGTCAAAAGGGAAGCTAAACTTCCGGTTTGGCCAAGTTGTACTCAGGCTCAAGGCTGAGAACGTAAATGCGGATGCGCTGGTTCAACAGATGGAGGCAGTGGAGTTGGAAGAAGAGGACGAAAGCCCTCCTTCCACATCAGAAACTACAAAATGAGGTGCATCCAGGCAAATCTTCATCATGCTAAGGCTGCATCAGCCGAAATTAGCAGAAGATTTACTGTTGGGCTTTTACAAGAGCCCTGGATATCAAGAGGCCGCATACGAGGCCTCAATGTACAAAACACTCAGGTAATTTATGACACCGGCGCAGTCAAACCAAGGGCTGCGCTTATCATAAACACCAATATTAATTACTTGCCTCTTACAGAATTTATGGATGGCGACAGTGCAGTGGTGCTAGTCGAGTTAGACTCCAATGGAAGCAGGATAGAGGTTGTTATTGCCTCAGCCTACTTCCCGGGGGACACAGATGAAGTACCACCTCTGAAAATTAAGGGACTAGTGGACTACTGTAAATGCCATAGAAAAACCCTCATCATTGGCTGTGATGCGAATGCCCACAATACAGTATGGGGAAGCACTGATACGAATAAAAGAGGTGAGTCACTCCTAGAATACCTATTACTTACTAACATGGGGATTGCAATTAGGGGGAATAGCCCAACGTTTTGCAACGCCATCAGGGAAGAGGTTCTAGATCTGACACTTATAACTAATAAATCTCTCGATATGATCAGGGATTGGAAGGTCTCTGAAGAGGACTCCATGTCGGATCATAAACACATCCTTTTCGAAGTTAGGCGATTGGTAGAGTCAATCGCTCTACAGAAACCCCAGGGAGACAGATTGGATAAGATACTCACAGGATCTGCAGTCTAGGATCACTGGAAACACATCTTTCATTACATCACCTGAGGAATTGGATGCATCAGTCGAGAGACTAACTGATGCAATCATATCCTCATTTCAAGACAACTGTCCTGCCAAGATAATATCCTCCACGAAGAGGGTACCTTGGTGGAACAGAAATCTTGGGAAACTGCGAAGAAAGGCAAGACTGGAATTCAACAGAGCCAAACAAACTGGAAATTGGGAAGGGTACAGAGAGGCCCTAACCACTTACAACAAGGAGCTAAGGAAGTCCAAGAGAAAATCATGGAAACTTTTCTGTGAAAATCTTAACCCTTAAATGCATGAATTTTTCAAATATACTGAAAAAAATATATAGTATAGAATTTTACTTCCTAATGCATAAAAAAATTTAAAAAAAAATTTTTTCTAATTTTTATAGTAAAATTTATTAAAAAATCGAATGTTGCAAATCTGCAACACTATGCATTTATACAAAAACAAGAATATGGTGTATAAATGAAAGTTTTTAAAACAATTTTTTTCTTTAGTAAAGCAAAGAGCTACTTCATACTTTTTACATTTTGTTTGTGTGTATCCCTTACAGCCTGGCATTTTACAGCGACTTCGCACACAATTATCAGACCAGTGACCAATATTATATTATATTGTTAGAAACTGGAATTATGTCGTCTATACTTCCTAGCACTTCAGCTAATTCCAATCTATATTTGCATAAATTTAATGTGGGTGAATTCTCACTTATAGACAACCTCTGCTCCATTGGTACTGTAGCAAACTCGCCATTTAGGTGGACTATCATTGGTCTAATTTTGAACAGCCTGTTATGTTCTGGGTGACCTCGGGGTAAATAGTTATCATTATTATTGAAATGAAGAAACCTTTGGATAGTTTCGAATCTAATAACCGTTACTAAAGGCTGGGGCACATAGAATCCGTCATCCGTCATCCGTCGCCTTTTTCAACTGACAGCTAAGTTAAAATACATGTTTTGTTATGAGCTTGGTTACATACAGTACGTCTCCTTCAACGCAACGGATGAAAGTTGGGCAACTTTTAACTTTTGACGTACGTTGAGTACTTTGACAACTATCAGTTGATTTTTTGGTATGTTTTGTTTTAATTAACAGTTGATTTTTTGGGTCTGACCAAAAATCTTCGACTTTTATCCATTATATCAAGACAGCTAGCTTGAGCTTTATAAAGCAAAATTATAATTAAAATAAACTCCGTAATTTCTTCAAAATCCATAGAAAATTGTTACTTTTTAATAAAAAGAAATGTTGCAAACATGTAAAAAAAAACAACTGATTTTCTACACGTTAACAAAGTACTCATTGTGCCAACCTCATCCGTCATTGCGTTAACGTCAGTTGAAAAAGTCGAAGGATGACGGATGACGGATTCTAAGTGCCCCAGCCTTAACTTTTTTACTGGTTCAAAATTGTTTGGATGTTGCATAACGGACATATATATCATTATAGATAAGAACTTTCTAAGCTAAGATTTGGTCAAGTTCAAAGGTTTCGTTACATTTATTTGCACAGAATAGAGATTAGATTTTCTAAATTTTTTTGAATAATTTCTGGTGTGAAAAAATATGAAAAAAATGTGTAAGCACTGTTTTTTTGACTCAACTCTATATAGAATAAGTACTATCGCCAAGAATGTTATTTTTATCAGTGTTCAAAACAAAGCCTTTTGTCTTCCAAACAAGTCCCTTCATTGAAGCTCGTCGACTTGCCTGACTTGTACTTGGAAATGTGTTTTGATTTGCTGGGGCTCATGGGTCAACCGCCTGAAGTTCATCAAAAGCCAGTGGTTCATCATCAAAATCTTTAATATCAGTCACATCATTGGTCTCTAAATCTTCAATGTTATTGTCTAGTTCCTCTCGGTTAACAGAAAAAAACTCATCTTCTCAATCTGACTCACCTAAATCATCCTCAGATATCATATATTTTATCTAAATATTCTTCAATTTCTTTTGAATTTAAAAACCGTAAATGCATAGTGTTGCAGATTTACAACATTCTAAAATAGGTCAAAATAAATGCAAAAAACAAAATTTTCGCTTACGACAAAGTAAGTTTCTTTGAAAATATATGTTATTCTATATAAAATCAATTTTTGTTAACACTTACTTTTAAAAATCACAAAATTATACTTCTCACTAAAACACAAATTGCACCTGCTAAAATAATTTTATAACCGTTACTTCGTCCACGTGAAATTCACAATCAAAAAGATTTCAAAACAGAAAAAAGTTCTGCCAAAGCATAAACTACACCAAGGAGAACTCTTTTACTACACAACAATGTGTAGTGAGCGAATCAATACCATTATGAGTTTAATGGTATGTTGCAGAATTACAACAATATGCATTTAAGGGTTAAGGACGTCCCGGCCACAGCCAGGCTGCACAAAGCCCTTTCGAAGGGGGGCACGAACCCGATAGGCACACTGCAGGGAGCTGATGGCACCTATACAGGGACACTAGAGCTTCTACTTAGAACTCACTTTCCTGATTGCAGGTTTGGACCTTCGGACACTGACACTCCAGCGGCATGGCCGCATGCTCAGCGAAGGGCGACGAACCAGGTCATCAGGAAAATAGTGACCTTTGAGAGTATAAAATGGGCTGTAAATTCTTTCAGACCTTACAAATCACCGAGGCCGGGAATAATGGGGCCTACAGCACACAGGTCTATAACATTGAGCAGGGATAGGACAATTTTCCAGGCGGAACTTTACGCTGGAAACTGCGGGGATCCTATCCAAGAGAGAACACAGGGAAATACGGGTTAAGATATCCATATTATTGCTGGAATGTCACAACAGGCTCAATGACCCGGCTACTTATAATCAGATTACTCTGATATGGGTACCAGGGTATCAGGGGCATACCGGGAATGAGATGGCGGACATCTGTGCGAGAAGAGAGGCTGAGGGGAAATTCATTGGACTCACCCCTTCTTTTGGGTTCAACAAGTCTCCTTAAAGGGGAGATTTCGAAATGGACATCGTCCAGGATTGCACAACATTGGAATGACATCAATGGATTATGTCACTCCAAGAAATTCCTACGCTTTGACGCTGGGAGGGCGGATCTGGCTCTAAAACTGGACAGGAAAAGCCTACGGACGATGGTAGGGGCGCTCATAGGCCATTACACCTGCGAAGCCCACCTATACAGAATAGGCTTATCAGACACGGACATCTGCAGATTTTGCGGTGAAGATGAGGAGTCGATGGAACACTTGATAGAGTGAAGAGGATTTGCTAATGTTCCACTGAAGGAGCTGATCCTATTTGCGAACGTATTAAACTGCTAGGGACAGGGGAAGCACAAGAGATCAACAAAGGTCGCAGTTCAAAGGGCCATCCTGGGCCAAACCCAATTACAGTACAATTACAAAAATTACAATGGTAGGTCCCATCTGGGGAAACCCCATTAAGAAAAGTAATCAAGAGAAGCAAGTTATAATCAAAAAATCAAATGGAATTGTAGATAATAATTTTATAACCAATCTTTTAATACTTTTTATTGTAATAATAACCTCAACATATTAAATGAAATTTTTCTATATTTCTGAAGTTATGTTTAAATATAGATATAAGAATAACAATAATTTACAAGTATAATAAGGTTAAAGATATAACTACACACATACATGAATTGTAATAAGTAATAAGTACTGATTCGTAATAAGTACTCATTTTGTGAAATTTGCTTTATTTGCACTAATAATATTTTTCATATAATCTGAAACAACAAAAACAAAAAAAACCGCAAACAAAGTGACTGAGGAATACTCTGCATGAGCACCTCAAAAACAAACAATTGTGAAGTGAGTTCTAACGGCAGAAATGCCTATTTTACTGTGAGTTCTGATATTCTTAATGCACACAATAAAAATAAAAAATTCGATGATAGTCTTTTTCTAACGGCAAAGCCAATTTTACGCGAGCGATCAACTTCGCTTACTCCGATGCCAAGTGGTGATTCGATAACATTACCATTGCCTAGTTCATCTTTATTTCAGTCAGCTTCATTATCCGCTCCGGGCTCGTGTTCATCAATTAACCAAGTTATTACAATAGACAAAGTATTTAGAAATTTAAGGTGCCTGTCGTAATGGACAGATATATCACAGTGGTAAAGCGCGGGCGAAGCCCAAATTCATCTAAAATCTCATCGGTTCTCAAGATACCAACGGATAACGACGCCGCCACACTTAACCGTCAAAACCGTTCTAAAATATTGCAGGATGACAACGACAAACCCGAAGCATCCTCGAAAAAAACCTCCAAACCACCATCTATTTGAGGGGAAAAAATTCAAACACCCTTATCAAAAAATTAATATCGGTCATTGGTGAAAAGGCATTTCACATTGATCCAATAAAACGTGGTAACATTGACGAAACTAAAATCCAAATATACGAAGAAAAAGATTTCCGGAAAATGGTTAATGAATTGGAAAAAAATAAAACAAGTTTTTACACATTCCAGCTTAAGAGCGCTAAAGGCTTACAGGTCGTTTTGAAGGCCATAGATTCTTACGTTGTCCCTGCTGAAATAAAAGATGCTCTCACCCTCCAAAGATTCAAGGTAAATAACGTATCCAACATAATAAACAGGGAGAAGATCCCCCAACCCCTATTTCGCGTTAAACTGGAGCCAAATAATATATTATTGAAGAAAAATGAGACCCATCCCATTTATAATTTAAAATCTTTTATACCGAAAAATCATAGTTGAAGAACCACACAAGCGTTCCGGACCCGTACAGTGCCATAATTGTCAAGAATATGGTCATACGAAAACTTTTTGCAAATTACTTACTGTTTGTGTTGTGTGCGGTGAATTGCACGAGACTGCTATTTGCAATAAGTCGAAAGACCAGAAGGAAAAAAGTGCAGTAATTGTGGAGGTAATCACACTGCTAACTACAGAGGTTGTCCTGTATACTCCTTCGTTAAACAGGCTATGAGTCAAAAGCCTAAAGTAACTAAAGATCAACTCTGTTCCAGTGCAAAAAGTGTCACCACCAAATAATACAACAAATGCAAACCCAAGCTTTAATTCCAGTCGCCTTGAAGCTACTATTGACAATTTGGTGCAAACTTTAAACAACTTTACGAGAAATATGACTAGCACGATGCAAGAAATGATGCGATTTCAGAACATACTGCTTCTAGCATTAGTTAACAAGCCATGAACACGTTAAAAGTATGTTTCTGGAACGCAAACGGCATTCGCCAATATAGAAACGAACTTGAGCACTTCCTCACGGTGAAGAATATTGATATAATGTGGTATCTGAGACTCATTTGGCTTCGAGAAGCCTTTTTACAATGAGCGGCTACACCTTATATGATACAAAGGACCCGAGAAGAAGAGCATGCGGAGGATCAGCAATTCTAATAAAGTCAAGACTCAAGTACTATATTCTTGGTAACACTTGTGAAGACCATCTACACGCAACAAATATTTGCATCGAACATTTTTGTACAAATCTCGTATTATCATCAGTTTACTCCCCTCCCAGATTTTCAATCACTGAGGATCAATACGAGGATTTTTACAAAACTCTTGGACCTTGTTTCGTAGCAGCTGGGGACTACAATGCAAAACATACGTTCTGGGGATCGCGTCTTATTACTCCTAGAGGTCGAGCATTGTTCAACACAATTTCAAAAATGGGCTTGGACGTCATTTCGAGCGGGGAGCCCACATACTGGCCTACTGACATACAAAAAATTCCGGATGTTATAGATTTTGGCGTCATGAAAAATATATCTAGGGATTTAATTCATGTTGAAGCTTCTCATGATCTCTCCTCCGATCACTCTCCAACGACCGTTACAATTCGTAACCCACTAAGAAGTGACTTACCTCACCCATATGCTAAGATGATAAATCATGTTAATTGGCTGGGGTTCAAAAAATATCTCAGTAGTCATTGTACGGAGAACATCAAGCTAAGAACTCCCGATGATATTGAATTTAACATTGCCAATCTTACTGGAAATATTAAACAGGCTGCTAAACATGCCACTACCTCCCATACGCAGACTGGGTTTAATAGAATTTATTCTGCGGATATTGAACGTCTCGTAGTTGAAAAAAGAAGAGCTAGAAGCGAATGGCAACAGCACAGATCACCCCAACACAAAATCAGACTTAAAGAATGCACTAACCGACTTCAAGAGTTGCTTGCATCTGAAAAATCTGCTTCTTTTAAGAACTATCTGGAAGGTCTCAGTGTCACAGCAGCATCTGATTAGTCCTTGTGGCGCGCTGCTAAAAAACTTAAAACACCCGTTGAATATAAACCACCCCTGCGCACTTCGACCGGAGGTTGGGCAAGAACTAATACTGAAAATGGTAACATATTTTCTGAGCATTTAAAATATGTATTTACCCCAAACACATGTACTGGTGCTGTTGATTTGCCGAGTGTAGTTGCTCTACCCCCTCGACCCATAAAGTTTAAGATGCGTGATGTACAAAAACTAATTGCTGAAACCAACCCAAAAAAGGCCCCGGGTATTAATGGAATTAGTAAAAAGATGCTGATGAAGTTGCCTCGTATTGCTATTAGAATCCTGTTATTTATTTTTAATGGCATTTTACGACTGGAGTATTATCCACACAGCTGGAAACTTGCCATGGTCAAAATGATTCCAAAGGCGGGCAAATATCTTACCAAGGCTGAGTCATATAGGCCAATAAGTTTACTGTCAACAATTTCAAAGCTCTTCGAAAAGCTGCTCATGACAAAATTGTCCCCAATTCTAAATGATATTGGTGGTCATACCGGACCATCAATTTGGTTTTTGAAGTCAGCATAGTACCGTTGAACAAACTCATAGATTGGTTCATTTCATAAGAAGAACATTTGAAGAAAAGAATTATTGTTCTTCCCTCTTTATTGATGTCTCTCAGGCATTTGATAAAGTGTGGCATGAAGGCCTAGTTTTAAAATTGAAGACATATCTGCCAATAAACATTGTAAATCTTTTGGAAAATTACATTCTTGCCCGGAAGTTCACTGTTGTGGAAAGAGATTTCATGAGTGTGCCCGAAACTATCTCATCCGATGTGCCACAGGGAGTATACTGGGGCCAGTTTTGTATTTGATTTATACCAGTGATATGCCTTTGAGCAGTAATATCCTTCACTTCTACTTTTACCGATGATACAGCCTGCCTTAGTATGCATGAAAACCCTCACGAGGCATCCCGTTATCTTCAGGAACATATTAATCTGTTGGAGCTGTGGTTGAACTTATGGAGAATAAAAGTAAATGAACAAAAGTGTGTTCATGTCACATTTACCCTACGAAGAGACACTTGTTCCTCCATTCGAATCAACAATCAAGTTGTTCCTCAACATTCACAGGTGAAATACCTTGGTATACACCTTGACCGACGACTTACATGGAAACACCACATTGACTCTAACGCTAATCACATTGACGCTAACACAAATGAAGCTTAAATTAACCCAGATACATTGGCTGATTGGTAGAAATTCAACCCTCAGTCTGGAGTGTAAATTTTTAATATACAAATCGTCGGAATTCAGCTGTGTGGCAGTGCTTCAGCTTTGCCACTTTTGTCCGCTGAAATTGCAAAATATGCAGACAAATATTTAACAAAACTCGAGTCCCATCCTAATCCCCTTGCTCGTAATATCTTGAACTTTACTGGACATATCCGCTTAAAAAAGAGGGATACTACGGCCTTAATACGCCACACTTCAGATGGAATTTTTTGAATATTTTTGTGCTTAACACATTTATGTATTATTAATTACTATCACTAAGTTTATGTCCGACACTGGTTGGGCCTAATTATTATATTTGTACCTAAGATTTGGATACTTATTGTTAGTTCAATTTGAAGATACAATAAATAAAAAGTAGTGGAAAAAAATACATGAATTGAAATAGTAATAAAAATTAAATGAAAGAAGATATTGAAAAATTAAAAGATCTTCTAAAGAATTTGAAGAAAAGTCCAGGAAGAACATATGGTTAGGTTAGGTTAGGTTGATTGGAGGGGTGTGATAGCCCATGTCATACGACATACACTTAAGCCAGTGAAGGCTTGTTGTGCGCTCCCTTTATTTATCAAACACAAAATGCCAGAGTTCTGCGACAGGATTCGAACCTGGGACCTTCACACTACGAGTCTAGTACACTACCTACTAGTCTATGAAGGTCAGTTTGGAAGAGCATATACTATAAAAACTGTTCAAAATAAATTAGAATTTATTGAAGAGATAAGAACAGATTTTGAAATTAAAGGACTTGAAGAAAAAGTTACTTCTTTAAGATTAGAATTCAGTAATGTATACGCAAGAATTAAAAATTTGCTAGAAAACTCTAGAGGCCTAGAAAATAGAAATACCATGATGGCAGCATTTAGCATAAAAACAGCTTCAAAAGCACTTCCATTATTTAGTGGTAACTACTTAGAACTAGAAAGTTTCATAATTACTGCAGAACTTATTAATAAAACTCTATCAGATACAGCAAAATTAGATTTTCTTCAGTACATCCATCTTCCATGCAAAATTAACTTCGAATGTCAGAACAACTTTAGGAACGTACTCAAAACCAAACAGTTTCAGTGAATTAATTTATTGAAAGAAAAGTACAAGAACCGAGAATCAATTCCTGAATTACAAAATAAACTAAATTTCTTATCTCAAGGGAAAATGTCCATAAACTTTTTTACTGAAAAAAATCTATATATAAAATTGGATGTGTGTATGTATGTATGTATGTATGTAACGTAATGGCTCCAAAACGGCTGGGCCGATTTTGACGAAATTTTCAGGGAACCTTCAGGGCGGGTGACACTGTGAAGTCCGATTTTTTATTTTCGGTCTGTAGGCGGAGGGGCGTGGTAAAATCTAATAATTATTAAAATGAGAACGGCTTGGCCGATTTCTGTAAAACTTTTTGTCAGTTGTTCGTATTTTAGAAGAGAAGATTTTTATGGAAGAAAATTTTGGAAAATCCCTCCGGAAAAGTCGGAAAATCGAAAATCGAGTTTTTGTATGAAACTTTGTTTGAAATTATTACTTAATGGCTTTTCAAGTTAAAAAATAGAAAGTTTGTCTGAAGGCTTAAAATTGGGGCGAGGCGAAGTTCGCCTGGTCCTCTATCTATATATATAAAATAGGATGTGTGTATGTATGTATGTATGTAACGTAATGGCTCCAAAACGGCTGGGCCGATTTTGACAAAATTTTCAGGGAGCCTTCAGAATACCCGGCCGGGTGACACTGTGAAGTCTGATTTTCGGTCTGTGGGCGGCAGGGCGTGGCAAAATCCAATTTTCATATTGCACCACCAATGACATATGCATATATTTATTTTCTGTGTTTTTTTTTGTTTTATTTTACCTTTTTTTGAAAAGCCATTGTCATGTTCTTCAAAACGAGATATCAAACTCTTAAATCGGTTATGTAGTTCCAAAGATATTTTGAGCTGACGGTGTCAGCTATATGTACATAAAAATTACGTGTATGTTCGTGATCGCTAAACTCAAAAAATACTGGACCGATTTTGACCAAATTTTATATGCATGCTCTATGGGCCGTGAGGAGTGTTTCTGTGTAGTTTGAAGTTCGTCCAACAGATGGCGCAATATTTAGTTTTTTGTGTGTGTTTTCGCACCGTAACTCAAGAACTACTGCACCGATTTTGACCAAACTTTATATACATGTTCTATGGGACGTGAGGAGTGTAGTTTGAAGTTCGTCCGATAGATGGCCCAATATTTTGTTTTCTGTGTTTTGCCCAATAGAGATTAGCGCGATAAGCCTATGCTGCGTTTTGCTGAAGGCGTTGGGTCCTTAATCAGCGTGTAGTGGGGTTAATTAGCCCGATACCGGTATTTGAACAATAATTGCTATGTCGATTTAGTGCGAATTTGAAGGCAAAACAACGTTTGCCCGGGTCATCTAGTAACAAATATAATAGATAAATTAAATAATCTAGGAATTGCAGAGTTAGGAAATACGGCGTCAGAACTAGAGAAGAATGTTTTATTAAAATTAAATAATAAATTGGCATTAGAAACATTCAATAAAGGTTTAAATGAATACTATAAATCGACAATATATGCAGCACGACTGACTACTTTAATAGTACGTTTCCACTATGAGCAAATCAAGTTGGTTTGGCGAAATTACTTCAAAGTGTTTCCATTATGTTTTGTAAAAAATGTAGCCTGATTGCAAGTCGACTATGACCAGCAGAAGTTATGCTATAACTGTTTACGGTTAGGTCACTCAAATCATCTTTTACTCTCTCTATGTTTTAAGGGAATTGTTATATTAATTCATTTTGAAGTATTTTACTTATTGTATTGTACTTATTCTTTAGCACAGTTGTTAATAAAACTTCCGCAGAAACTGTCCATGAATCGGAGTGTTTTACTTTCAAATAATAAAAATATTTTTGACATGGTGCCGAAACCCGGGACAGTTATTGTTCTTTAATGAATTTGAAAATTGAATTAAAAAATAAATAAATTAGCGATTAAAGAATTAAATAGCGGGCGGATGTGAATTATAAAAAATAGCGAACGCAACTTGCGTAATAAAAATAAAAAAAAACCATTAAAAAATAATAAATAAATAAAAAATAATAAAAATGGATAATGTGTACAAGGCCACATGTCGTACTCAGTTGACGAAATTATGCAACGCCGCTTTGGAATTTTTGAAAGGTCATGAGGACACACAATTTGCAAATATCGAGAGCCCAGAAAAGATGGAATATGATATTAACCTATATATTCAGCGAATAAAGAATGCTCATATTAATTTACAAAAAGCTGATCAGGTTATTCGTGTTACAATTAAGCCGGAGGATTTTCAGAGAGAATGTGATGCAATCATAGAATATGATGATAAGGCAATTTGCACTATTGCAAAATTACAGCATATTCTTAACACACATTTTACGTTTGATAGTACTAACAGGATCACTAGCGTTGTCACAAATAATACAAGCGAATTTAGCGGCATAAAGTTGAAATCCTTTGAGCTTAAAAAATTCGACGGAAATTTTGAAAACTGGCTTCCCTTTTGGGAGCAATTTAAGCATGCAGTTCATGATAGTCGTAATTTATCAAAGGCTGCAAAGTTTAACTTTCTTGGTGAAGCTTTGCAAGGGAAAGCGGCAGCATCTATAGCGGGATTTACGCCTACAGAAGCATGTTACGATGAAGCCATTGAATTACTGTTAGAGGAATATGGCAACCAAGAAAAGATAATAGAACAATTTGTACAAAAGCTTATGTGTTTACGTAAAGTTCATTCTAACGGCGATGTAAATGGTCTTCGTCGTCTTTATAATGAAGTCAGCTCAACAATTCGATCGTTATCAGCTTCAAAAGTTTCACCTTCACAATATGACCTCATAGTAAAATCAATTTTATTAGGTGCAATACCAGCACAGCTTCGTATAGTATATCATAAAGCATCAAGTACAGTTGCTCTTTCTAGTACAATAGTAGGAAGGGAAGAAGCGGAGAACAACGATAAAAGCCTAAAGGGTTTACTTGATTTTATTAAAGTGGAGGTAGAAGCGTTGGAAAAGGCAGAAATGTCTGAAAAGCGTACTTCAAAAAGAGATGTCCAACCGAATCTCGGTACAGCAACTGGACTATTTATTAGCGGCAGTAACACAAACAACAATTGTATTTTTTGCAAACGAGATAATCACGCCACCAAAAACTGTAAAGCACAGTTGTCTATTGATGAGAAAAAAAGAATTTTGTTGAGAGAAGCAAGGTGTTTTCGATGTACCAACAAAAACCACAGCTCTAAATTTTGTAAAGCTAACTGGATTAAATGTGACCATTGTAGTGGTAGACATATTACATCAATGTGTGAGAAGAAAACGAATAATCTTAAAGCCAGTAACGTGTATGAGGTTTGAAGCAGCGAAATGAGGCAGCAAAAGCAACAGAGAAGTCCAAAGGCAGAGAGCAGTGGTGCAGCAGCGTTAAACACATTGGAAGCAGAACAGAACGTTATATTCTTGCAAACAGCGAAAGGCATAATCAGCGACACAAACAATAATAAAAGCGTTTTGTCTAGAATTGTGATGGATAACGGTAGCCAGAGGACTTACGTCAGCGAACATTTGGTGAGGGAGTTAAAATTAAAATATTGTGGAACAGCGAAAATTAAAATAATTCCATTTGGTGAGAAACAAGAAGATGTAAAAACCGAAATGTTTAAGCGCGTGAAAATAATAATTAAAAACCAATATGATGATAAAATGATTACAATAAATGCAACAGTAGTGCCAAAAATTTGTGATGATGTTTTGCCAGTACCTAAAATAAAAAATAAGAAATTTAACGAGATATTTAATAATTTGGCTGATGCTGTCAACTGTAACATGAAACTTATTGATTGGTCAAGATTATTATTGGCAATTTTATAAACAGGGTTGTAAGTTAATTTTAAGAAATTTGTGTGCCATCAATACATTTTTTGGTTGGACAATACAAGGTACCAACGATAATAGCGGTAATGCTCATTGTATCTTTCAAATAAGAGAAGCTGCAGAAGGTTTCGATATAGAAAAATTCTGGGACTTAGAATCAGTTGGTATATCGAGTTGTGCAGCAAATAGCGAAAAAGCAATTATTGACGAAACAATTGATAGAATAACTCTAAAAGATAATCGATATGAAGTATCGTTGCCGTGGCGTGATAACAATACTAAGATAAACCATAATAAACAAATTGCGATAGGCCGCTTACATAGCCTAATGTTAAAATTGAAGAGAAGCAGCGAAAAATTAGCCGAATATGATGCCGGTATACGCGATTTATTAAAAAACGGCATTGCTGAGAAAATTTCTACTTCAAAAATTGAAGATCGTGTTTACTACATGCCGCACATGCCAGTGTACAGAGAAGATAAAGCTACAACAAAAATGCGAATAGTTTTCGATGCATCATCCAGCGAGCCAGGCACAACATCATTGAATGACCTTTTAAGCACTGGTGAAAATATGGTAGCAGACTTGTTATCAATGTTGTTAAGTTTCCGTTCCAATAAAATTGTTATTACCTCAGATATTGAAAAAGCTTTCTTACAGATTTCCCTATCAGATAGCGACCGAGATGTCCATAGATTCCTTTGGTTTGAGAATACACCAGACAAACCAGATGAATTGCCAGCAATTGCAGAATATAGGATGACTAGAGTAACCTTTGGTGTAGCAAGCAGTCCTTTCCTCTTGACAGCGACAATTCAAAAACATTTGTCCAACTGTGAAGCACAGTATGGAAGTATTTGCAGTAAATTAAAAAAGGCTTTTTATGTGGATGATATGGTCATTAGTGAACCGACAGTTGCATCGGCTATAACTACTATGAAAACTGCAAAGGAAATTATGGAAAAGGTGAGTTTTAAGCTACGTAAATGGAATTCAAACCATTCAAAGGTGAGAAAGCATTTTCAATCTGATGGGTTAGAGCGACCAATATCGCAAAAAATACTTGGCATAATTTGGTGTACAGTCAGCGATAAAATTACCGTCGACTTAAAGAATTTAATCGATGAAAAAGCACCACAAGCAACAAAACGAAATGTACTGCAAACAATGGCAAGGATTTATGACCCTCTTGGTATGCTTGGTCCCTTTACTTTAAGAATTAAAATCCTGTTACAAAAGATTTGGAAGGAACGTATTAATTGGGATCTAAATTTAAGTGGCGATTTACTAAATGAATTTTAAAATTGGCGGGAGGAATTATCACATTTAAAAGAATATTCAATGTTACAGCGTAGAAATTCACATATTTGCAGATGCAAGTCCTTTGGCCTATGGAGCAGTTGCTTATTCTCGGCAGAAAACTGACAACGGTGAATTTTACACAAATTTTATTTGCTCCAAAAATCGTATACGACCTATCGACAAAACAACAAAAAATGATGAGCTGTCATCGCCAAAATTGGAGCTCACAGCGGCACTAATGGCCGCAGGATTAAAGGAATTTCTAAAACGTTCACTAGACTTTGAAATAAGCGAGTTTTATCTCTGGACAGACTCAACTATAGCTCTTAACTGGATAAATGGTAGTGGTAAACGTATTCCATATGTCAAAGCAAGAGTCAACAAAATAAATCAGTTAAGCAATATATATGAATGGCAACATTGCGACGGTAAATCGAATCCAGCAGATCTCTTAACGAGAGGACTAAAAGCTAAGCAACTTATAGAAAATGGCGCTTGGAAAAAGGGTCCAGTCTGGTTAGCAGAAAGATCCGAATATTGGCCAATTGAATATAATTTGTTGTCTTCAACGAAATTTTTTGCGTCAGTTGAGTCCGATTCAGCGATAAAACAAAAAACAGAACCAATTCTATATGTTGAAAAATTCAGTAAATTAAAAAATTTGCTACGAGTTACAGCTTATGTACTTCGCTTTGTCAAAAATTTTAAAAATAAATGTCAAAAAAGTCCGCGAATTTGATTGCTGTCAACAATATTGACGAATTAGTCTACAGTGAAATGCAACAAGCAGAAGATTATTGGATTAAATATTTTCAAAAGGCGCACTACGAATCAGAATACGCAGATTTAGTGAAGCATAAAAAAGTCTCAGCACAGTCCAAGTTAATTTGCTTAAACCCAATCTTGATCAACGGTGTTATGCGACTTCAAGGGCGGTTATCAAACTCAGGTTTCAGCGATTACGCGTGCAACCCAATAATCTTACCTAAGAATTGTCATCTAAGCATAATGTTAATAAATGAGGCACATCACGCGGTAATGCACAGCGGTGTTAATGCTGTTTTAGCACTTTTAAGAAAACGTTTCTGGATTATAAACGGGCGACAATTAATTAAAAATATACTTAGCCGATGTGTGATCTGCAAGAGACTCCATGGAAAAAGCGCTTCAGAGCCATTGACCACTTTGCCAGTAGAACGTATCAAAACAACAAGACCATTCGAGACAACGGGCATCGACTTCTCAGGTCCTCTTTGCATTAAAAGCGATGGTGAAATAAGAGAGCGAAAGATTTACATTATGTTGTTTACCTGCGCGGCAATTCGCGCTGTACATTTAGAGTTAGTCAAAGATATGACGGTTGAAAGTTGCATAAATGCTTTACGAAGATTTATATCAAGATTTGGTCCGCCAGCAACTATCATATCCGACAACGCAAAGACATTCAAGCGAGCTGACTTAGAGTTACGAAAATTAGAGCAATTATTGAAGCACACAAAGATCCAACAAATAACTGCGCATAGAGGCATTACCTGGAAATATATTCCCGAAAGAGCAGCGTGGTGGGGTGGTTTTTGGGAGCGATTAGTTCGGAGCGTCAAGGACTGTCTAAAAGCAGCAATTGGTAAAAGTGTTTTGAGCTTTGACGAAATACGAACGTTTTTAGCAGAGGCTGAAAGCGTCATAAACGCTAGACCATTAACTTACATTACCAACGATCATAACGATTTAGAGCCATTATCTCCGGCTCATTTTATTACTAATCAAAAAGCAATTTTTATTCCAACAGATTTTCAAACCGATCAATCATCTATGGCTAAGTCATGGAACTTAAGCCAAAGTATAATTAAGCGGTATTTCAAGCGATGGCAAGCTGAATATTTACAACAGTTGCGCACTATTCACCACAATAAACCTGGTCCCATTCGCAGCATCAAAGTGGGAGATGTCGTCTTAGTGCATGAAGACTTGAAGTCCAGACTGCTTTGGAAACTAGCTGTGGTAGAATCTGTATTCCAGGGCAGAGATGGTCATGTACGAGCGTGCAATGTACGATTAAATAACAACTTAATCCTAAAGAGACCTATTCAGTTACTGTATCCATTGGAGGTATCATCAGTCATGGCCGGGCCGAGGATGTAAAAAATGTAGCCTGATTGCAAGTCGACTATGACCAGCAGAAGTTATGCTATAACTGTTTACGGTTATGTCACTCAAATCATCTTTTAGGTTAGGTTAGGTTAGGTTGATTGGAGGGGTGTGACAGCCCATTTAATACGACATACACTTAAGCCAGTGAAGGCTTGTTGTGCGCTCCCTTTAATTATTAAACACAACTGCCAGAGTTCTGCAGCAGGATTCGAACCTGGGACCTTCGCACTACGAATCTAGTACACTACCTACTAGTCTACGAAGGTCAGTAAATATAGTAAATACTATAACAAAATCTCCATGGCTTTGGAAATTGGTGAGCGTTAGCATGTATTTTTGCTAAATAGTTTTTAATCCTGTATGTATTTAAAGGATCGGTCTTCGAGATTTTGGGAACACGACTGCCAAGTAAATGGAGATGAAATCTTTAAAAACAATTGCCGGATGTCTCATGAAACGTTTAAGGATCATATGACTAGGGGATGTTTCAATATCCCTTATATGACAATCAATAATGAATTTCGCATGTTTTTTTAAACTCACTAAAATAGGGATGTAGTGGTTTTGGTGCCCAAACGTCTTACACCCTTGCACGATAATTTTTTGTTACGTGACATTTCAATTCACAAAAAATGATTGGCACTTCACGTATTTTTTAATTATCCAATAAATCAAAAGAAATCAATAACTTCTGAAGATATTATAATTTAATTTATTACTCTTAAATTTCGCATGTATTTTGATACAGTTTCTTTCTTAGGAAAAAGTAGAAATATCATTTATGTAGCTTTTGGTTCTGCTTCAGGTTCTGTTTTTTTTTTTTTTTTTGGTTACAATATCTTTTTCCGGTGTTTGTATGGCCGCTATAGCACCTTTAAGGCCATGTCACATACAACTTTTGCTTCGCGTTGAGTTACAGCCTCGCTTTGACATTTATGATGAAATGTACATGTACTTATACGAAACATGCCACATAAAACACTTTTAACGCAGCGTGACGCAAAAAGTTCGGCAACTTTTAACTTTTTGCGTGCTTTGACAATCAAAGTTATGTATGTTAGAATGCATGATATGAAAATGTAATGTGATATGAAAAATACTTACTTTTTTATTTTTAAAATTTATTTCCTGTTGAAGAATATGAGCTTGCTTTTTTTTTAAACTAATTTATAAAATAGTACCTATTTGCATGCTATATGTAAGTATATAGCATAAGATTATTTTATTGTAAAAAATCAGTGGCAGCCTATTATTAATAATATTTTACCTTTTTATATGAATAAATATGTATTTGAAAATCCAAATAACAAATGAATTGATGAGAATAAAAAGCTTTTTATGGTATAGTGGTGTATTTTCAATAAACTACAATAGCTAATAACAAAATAAACACATAAAAGCAATTAATATTTTGACTTTCATTTTTATAATAAAAAATAATTAGCAAAATTCATATCCACTTTTTTGTTAAACACACAATGCGCGCGTTCTGTCAAAGTTTTCATTGTATCATACACCTTTCGCGTTACGCTTTTCTGTCAAAGTTAAAAACGTCACGCAACGCTACAAAGTTTTATCTGACACGACCTTTACAGTTTTCATACTTCTGATTAAAGACCGAGAATATTCTTACTGGTTGCGTATAGTATGGTCCCAGTAGCCGTCTCTAGAATTGCATACGCCATTTTCTTATTCAAAAATCTGTAATAAAAAAATTTAGCCTATCTAACTATCAACAACTGAAATGAAAATAATTTTTTTATATATTTAGGTTTAAGATTTCTCTTTATTTAAGAACATTTTCCTTTTGTTTATGTTTTTATTTAAATTTAAACAGGGTACTTCGTTCAATCGTATTTTATAAGCCAAATTACATGTGATAGTTATCAAAGAACAAATTACAACAAAGACAAATGTGTAAATCATTCTGACAAACTCTAGCAGAACGGAACAACATGCTGTTTTCGAAAGCCGCCACACTTTCATCATCAGCGTTCTTGTGTTTGGTCCACTTCTGTGGTGTCAGTTGATGTATATTTCAGATATTTATATAAATTTTCACTGTAAATGTAATACGTGAATTGTTTTGATTCATCGTATCACAATTTGTGAAAGCTTTTTTTGTAATGAAAAGCTCAAATTACACATCACTAACTTACAACAGTCTTGCCATTGTTATCTATTCTTTACCAACCATACACATGCTTTTTAATTTGCTTATTTTGTTTTTTTTTTTTACTTATGACAAACTTGTTTGGTTTGTTACTATAAGCATGTAGATTTATTCACCGCTATCGCCAATAAAATGTGAAATTTTTGTTCCCATGAAATTTTCATTCCCCATGAAGGAAAATTTGCTATCGTGAATTTTATGGGAATGTTTGTTCCCGCTGTCAATATGTAGGGAATGTAAAATGAGAAGAATGTATAAACAGGGAATAAGAATATCTACAATTCACATCCCCATGTTTTTATTCGTTTTCAATTAGAGTAGGAAGGGGTGGGTGAAAGTAAAACGAATCGTACTTTATTCTTATAAATGCTAACATTATTACGAAAAATACAATTTTGGTTTTTTGTTTGAAGTGTTTTTTATTGAACTTCATCAAAAAAATTCAATTTTTCACAGAAATATTAATGCAAACAAATTTTTTTTAAACTTTGCCAAAAATTTCAATTTCGTTTTGGCAGATCTCACTTGTGTAAAAAAACATGAAAAAAATACAACAATTTTATTTATGTTCGAAAACACAAAGATGCCCTACATACTAAAGTTTGATATGTCAATCTTTTTTGAACTAAATCTTAATGCATTTAGATCTTATTGAAAAAGAAAAATTAATTTTTTTGAAGGAAATTAAAACTAATTTCATATATATAAATCTATTTAAACAATAATTATAATAATTCGATTGCATTTAGTTGTAAAATCGCAATATAATAATCAGGCAATACTTTGTTTTAACAACATATCATGCCAAGACAACGTAGCCGATATGCCTATAGCCGACAAACAGCCGCGCTGATAAATAACGCAACTAGAAGAAGAAAAGAAAAAAAATTAATCGGGTATGTTCTAGAATCCGAATTCACTCGAAAGTGTATTACTTTAGCATTTTTGGTGTTCTGCAATTCACATCCCCATGTTTTTATTCGTTTTCAATTAGAGTAGCAAGGGGTGGGTGAAAGTAAAACGAATCGTACTTTATTCTTATAAATGCTAACATTATTAAGAAAAATACAATTTTGGTTTTTAGTTTGAAGTGTTTTTTATTGAACTTCATCAAAAAAATTAAATTTTTCACAGAAATATTAATGCAAACAAATTTTTTTTAAACTTTGCCAAAAATTTCAATTTGGTTTTGGCAGATCTCACTTGTGTAAAAAAACATGAAAAAAATACAACAATTTTGTTTATGTTCGAAAACACAAAGTTGCCCTACATAATAAAGTTTGATATGTCAATCTTTTTTGAACTAAATCTCAATGCATTTAGATGTTATTGATAAAGAAAAATGAATTTTTTGAAGGAAATTAAAACTAATTTCATATATATAAGTCTATTTAAACAATAATTATAATAATTCGAATGCATTTAGTTGTAAAATCGCAATGTAATAATCAGGCAATACTTTGTTTTAACGACATATGATGCCAAGACAACGTAATCGATATGCCTATAGCCGGCAAACAGCCGCGCTGATAAATAACGCAACTAGAAGAAGAAAAAAGAATAACAGCCAGTTTACCGATGTCGAAAGAAAGAGTTCACTCGCAATCTAAACGAAAGAAAGTTGATTTGGGTTTATGTAACTTATCTCTAGGCGAAAATCCACTCGAACGACAACTCGAATGATAACGTAAGTGTTTTCATACAAAATTGGGTTTGTCTATTTCGAAGCTGTTGTCAACATTGCGAACGTAAATGTCATATTCAGTCACTTGCTATTTTGCTTTCGAGTTGTATTTATGTAATAGAAAAAGTGTTGGTAAAAACAAAACAAAAATTGTAAACATCAAAATGGACAGCAAGAGGTAAGTAAAATCAATATATGTACATGCAATTAAAAAAAAGGAATAAATCTATTAAAATTAGTTTGAAAAAATCAACAAATCAGCAGCTTCAGAAGCTTGTGGAGTTCATGGAGGAGAATCCGGAGTTGGCCAGAGGAACACCGGTGTTTGGAGCCAACAAGTTCTTAACGGAGGAGAAATGGGCAACTACTTCTAAAAACCTTAACTCCAACGGACCTCCAACTCGTACAATTGCTGAGTGGAAAAAGGTAAGTAAACACAAGTGTGTACATACATATGTATACATATGTACATATTTGCATGGTTATTGTAACTGTTAAGTTTTATTTACAGACTTGGGCTTATTTCAAGTCCAGAACCAAAAAAAAAATTGCCGAAAACAAAAGAAGCCAACAGGAAACAGGTGGCGGCCTTTACCGTTTTAATTATTTAAAGGAACTGGAGCAGGTGATTGACCGCACATTGCTCTTGTCGTCGGCCGCAGCTCCTAGTGGTAGTGCATTTGGTAGTAGGGTGAAAACCGCAATTGATGACTGTTTTCAATCGCTAGTGGAGACGCCTCCAAGAAGCACAAAAGTTGTAGCGGTGATCTCCCCAAGTAGTTCAAGAGAGAAATCTATTGAACTCACATCAGAGCCCACCGAAAAACAACCGTCACAGAACCTACAAGGCAGTCCAACGAAAAATGCCTTTAAACGTCGGGAAAATGATAGCGACGACGACATGCAGCCTGCTTGCTCCTCAGCTAAAAAACGGAAATCAGCAGTCGATGAACAGTTGACTCTCATTCGCCGTCAGCTTCGGGTAGCTGAAAAAAATGCAGCAGCAAGCACAGAGCAGGCGAATGCCATGAAAAGATTGGCTGCTGCTGCTGAATTGCAAGCAGAATCGGCGAAAACACAAGCTGATGCCGCTGAAACTCAAGCAGCTTGCATGAAAGCATTAGTGACTATCTCTGAACGAATAGAGAGAAAAATTGAAGACTATTTTTTAGTATAGGAAATTATGTAATTTATATTTAATTGTTCATGTATATTTAGGATTTTTAACTACTTTAAGAATTGAAGAGTGGCCATTGTTATTTATGCATGCTTAGGATTTTTAACGATGTATTTTGTTTTTGAATTACATATGTACATACATACTTGTTATTTTTGTGCTTAATTTTAGTTATTGCTTTGGTTTTTGGTTATTATTTTCTATGTTTTTGATTTTTGAATTATTTTGTTTTGTAATTATTTTTTATAATTTTGGTTTTTGAATTATTTTGTTTTTTTAATTTTTTGTAAAATTTTTTAATATGTAAATAAATGCTTTTGAAAGAAAAAATATAATTTTTAAATGTTTTTGTGTAATTAGAATCCCCAGCTTAGATATTGCAATAATTTGTGCGATTCCGTATAAACGGATTAATTTCAACGAGCAAAAAAACATTAAACTGAACTCCGAGATTTAAAATCCATATGAGGATTTTACTTTATTGAAATACACCAAATCATATTTACCAATTGTGATAAAGAAATAAATTATTTTCTGTTGTCGTACTTATAATAATAATTAAAAATATAATAATTAAATAAATGAAATGAAAATTAAAAATATAAAAAAATAACTAAAAACAAAATAAATTAAAAAACTAAAATATAAATAAATACTAAATTGAACGAAAAATCTAAAATAATAATTACAGAACAAAATTAACCAAAAATTGGAAATAATAAAAATTAGAAAACAAAATAAATAAAAAATTAAAAAATATAGCAAAAATAATAGTTAAACTACAAATTTGTTGCTATATTTCTTCTTATTGCTGCTGCTCCCTCTGCTTCCAATTCTTCAACTTCATCAATTTCTGCGTTTGCGTAGCTATCGATGGTAACTTCCGGTGCTAAGCATTTATAATATATGCACATATTGTGGATTGCACAACATACATTTATTATTTTTGTTGCTTTTTCAGGATCATAGTGCAATCCCCGAGATCCGATGATACATCGGAATCTATTTTTTAGCACACCAAAGCAACGCTCAACAACATTACGTGAACTGGTGTGCTTGTTATTGTAATGCCTTTCACAGTCATTGCTGGGATTTCTGAATGGTGTCATCAAATATGGTTTCAATTTGTACCCTGCATCACCCAAAAAAAACGCAAAAATAAATAAATTAACACCTTAAAATTCTAACTAAGTACCAAGAATCCATCTATTTCTGAGCCCACTTTCGAACTCTTCTTTAAGCTTTTGGTCGATATAGCTGTGTTCCCATACGAACGCATCATGGTTGGCACCTGGGTGTCTAGCATCGACGTCCATAATATAAGTTTTGTGATCACAAACCTAGCAAATAATATTTATTACATAAAGTAGCATACATATGTACATATGTATACATATATAGGAACAAAAACTTACCACCATCGCATTTATACTGTAGTAACCTTTCCTGTTATAGTATAAATGCTTCACACTGTTAGCTGGAGATTTTATCCGGACGTGAGTGCCATCGACGCAGCCAATAATTCCAGGAAACCCCGTTGAATCAAAAAAAGCCTCTTTTATTGCATCTTCTGAGTGAAACGTTTTTATCCAATCTCCACAAATGTGGTCCTCAAAAAGGTTTAAGTATTCTGCAATAATTTTGCAAACAGTGGCTTTGCACATGGAGGAGAAGATTTCATTTCCAATGGTCTGTTGGTAACTCCCAGTGGCTAAAAACTGCAGAAATGTTGCAAGCTTAATATCCGGGCGTATGTAAGTACTTTTATTACTACGTTTATACGCACGTCTTATTTGCAAATAGAACTATTTGCAAATAACTAATTCACTGTTTATACGGGAAATCGCATACAGAACTTGTGTTATTATTAGTGATGCCATGTGACGAAAATATGATTGTTTGGTAAGTAAAACACAAAAAACGTTCATGAAGTGGCAACGTCTTACTTTTTATTTGCAAATAGTGCCGTTATTCAAGACTTGTTTAAGTGAGTTAATAAGTTACAATAAAAAAGTTATACGGCAACATTCTTCATTTTTATTTGCAAATAAGACGTGCGTATAAACGTAGTATATAAGAAGGTGCACACTTAGATTCTAATTTTTCCAAAAGCATTTTAAAAATATATTTCGTCACGCAAACGTTTGCAACAAATCTGATACAAAGAACAAATTGATAAATTTCTTTATAAATGTACTTTTATACATAACTGTTCATTCACACTTACTGATTCGCTGGCATCTCCAAAACATTGAAATTATCTCGCAGTTCCCTACGGTTCAAATTGACGATATTCCTGTCTTCGTCGTCAGAGAATTCCAAAAAATTTAAAGCTATCGACACATCCATTATTTAATTTTTGTACATTTATTTTTACCACAGAATACAATTTTTACAAATTTTTAATTTTTTTATTTTTTATTTACTAATTTTGTTTGTATTGACAGCTGGTCAACATTAGGTAGGGTTGCATTTATCTTCAAACAATTAAGTAGTATTTTTTGTACTTTTTGGAAAAATCGCTGCAAAATATCTAAATTTATGATTTGACACTACTTTTATATAATACTACGTATGAGCCTGCAATCAGCATACGTAAGTCCATGCGAACGAAAGACAGTGAGATAGGTAAACCCAAATTGATTCGAAAGTGAGTGACTTGTTTTCTTTCGCATGCATTTTCTTTCGACATCGGTAAACTGGCTGTAAAATTAATAATCTCTTTTAAAAAATTTTAAAATCAAAGCCAGCTTGTAAGGTAATGTCAATTTAAACTAACAAGAGCATGTTTCATGTTCAAAAGTTGTACGATGTAACGGTATATCAAATCAAGCAGATCAACCAAAAGCAAATAATTTTATTTTCGTTCGTTGTTGTTTTTGAGAGTATTGAATAATTTTATTTTTTTCTATGTTTCTTTAAGAATATTACTTCTGTTTTTATTCGCGTAGAAAATTAATTTAAAAATTTGAATATCTTTGTTTTCATAGGGCCTTCACACACGAGAACAATTATGCTGACATAACTTCGTACTTTTTAGGGAAGAAAGACGAGGAGAATGTTTTTTTTTTTCGTTGGCACAATTTTTCAACCAGGCATAACCCAGCATTAGCAGCACAAAACCAATACATATGCATTTACAGAATACATACATAGATTAGTAAAAAATAGGTAGCAAATTTATTTTATTTTGTTTGTTCTCTATTCCTGTGAAATCCTTTTGTATGATGGGTTTTTACACTTCTCGTTAGATGCATATTTAAGTATGTACTTATGTATGTTTATAAGTTAAACACCTTTATTGCATTAATTAGAGGCGTCCATAAATCAAAACTGTAACTGAATATTATCACCACAATCACGAGGCTCCCTCTGTGGCTTAACCCAACAAGATCTGGATTTCTCTGCTGTCTCTGCTTCCAAGATTAAAGCTGCAGCTTCAAGTTGCAGGCACTTGAAATTGCTCCTAATATAATTGCCAAATCATCATTATTTAACTCCGCCGTATTTCTGTCAACGTTTAATAATTCACTACTAGTTGATTCTGCGCCGAAGTGTGCATGACGAAAACATGAATGTAGAACACTAATACACACAAAGCCATGTACACGTATACATGTTATGCTAGATGAATTAGACTCGTGTGTTCTCAGAAGAACAAAAATTGTGCCAGCTTAAATATTGTTTCCGTGTGTGAAGGCTCATACTCTGTAAATTGTTTTACTTTTGTAATTTGTTACACGCTGTCCACATTTGCAATTTTGTTGCAGCAATTCTTGGTTGTTTTAGGTGAGTGAGGTAAGAATTTTGGGGAGAGGTACAGAGTTTCATGTTCTCTGCAATTCTCTTTTGCTTTGAAATTCTTACTATTCAACTTGATGTTTGGTGTTGTTGTATTTGACGTTTTATATACGCTTTATACAAAAATTGCAATAGCAGATTTTTCTAATGTGGACATTAACCCTGGAAGGTTACTCTTCATTTTAGTATGTTGTGGTTACTCTTCGTCGAATCGACGAAAAATTTATTGCGGTTTTTCATACTAGTTAAATTTTTGAAAAAACAAAAACTTAAAAAATAAAAATAAAAATTACTTATTTCATACACAGCCCTTAAAGCTAATCAGTCAAATAATACAAAACAAAAAGATTTTTGGTTATTAGCCTGTTTTTTAGGCATGAGACACAAAGTTCCACTTTGTGTTCACCACAGATGCTTTTCTTGCATATATTACATGTAGATTTCGTCATTCTATGTTTGCTATACAGACAGAGGTGACAAATTTTACATTTTTTTGGTTCTTTATTAACATTTATGACACCTTCTTGTGGATTGGGTGTTATATTTTTAGTTGTTTTCCTTAATTGATGTCTGCAAGGTAAGTGTCCCGAGTCTGCCTCTCAAATATGGAGCCACGGGAAATTCACGCAGATCTTTCAGGTACTGTCGTCGGTTTTTAGGTTTTTGAATTTTAAGGAACATATTGTGAGTATATATCACGTAGCTGTTTACAAAAGTAACATTTAACATTCCAAAAAATAGACATATGGGCCACCTGTTGGTTTTTCGAGAACACGATACAACGCTTCACATTTGATCCAAACTGTCGATACCGCCTTTTGTCTGATTGTAAAATTCTACCATGCTGGGTTTTGCCGTTTTCGGATTTATGGTTCTGAAGCATCCAAGAAATTTAAATCGTCGTCACAACCTTTTAAAAATCTTTCGATGTCAGCGTCTGTCAGTACTTTCTTAGAGCTCATTTTCTCTTCTATCTATCTATATATATAAAATTGGATGTGTGTATGTATGTATGTATGTATGTATGTAACGTAATGGCTCCAAAACGGTTGGGCCGATTTTGACGAAATTTTCAGGGAACCTTCAGAATACTCGGGCGGGTGACACTGTGAAGTCCGATTTTTTATTTTCGGTCTGTGGGCGGAGGGGCGTGGCAAAATCCAATTTTCATATTGCACCAATGACATATACATATATTTATTTTTTGTGCTTTTTTTATTTTTGACGGCGTCAGCTATATATGTACATAAAAATTACGTGTATGTTCGTGATCGCTAAACTCAAAAATTACTGGACCGATTTTGATCAAATTTTATATGCATGCTCTATGGGCCGTGAGGAGTGTTTCTATGTAGTTTGAAGTTCGTCCAACAGATGGCGCAATATTTAGTTTTGTGTGTGTGTTTTTGCACCGTAACTCAAGAACTATTGCACCGATTTTGACCAAACTTTATATACATGTTCTATGGGACGTGAGGAGTGTTTCTGTGTAGTTTGAAGTTCGTCTAACAGATGGCGCAATACTTAGTTTTGTGTGTGTGTTTTTGCACCGTAACTTAAGAACTACTGCACCGATTTTGACCAAATTTTTATAAATGTTCTATGGGACGTGAGGAGTGTTTCTGTGTAGTTTGAAGTTCGTCCGACAGATGGCCCAATATTTTGTTTTTTGTGTTTTGCCCAATAGAGATTAGCGCGATATGCTGCGTTTTACTGAAGGCGTTGGGTCCTTAACCAGCGTGTAGTGGGGTTAATTAGCCCGATACCTTTATGTGAACAATAATTGCTATGTCGATTTAGTGCAAATTTGAAGGCAAAACAAGGTTTGCCCGGGTCAGCTAGTTTAATATATATTTAACAACAACAATAACAAATTGCTTAAAATAAAATAGTTTATAATAATTCTAACATAACTAATGCAAAACAATAAAACAACATAACAAAATAAAACAACATATTTAGTACCCTACAAACGAAAAAAGTCACACTAAAGTTACTCATCGTCGTTGAGACGAATACACACCTGTGAATTTCAACTTAAGAATCCTAAGTATCCAGCGTACGCCTACTTGCTTCCAACTACCGTTGTTGACAAAAAGAGAGTAATTTGAACACATATAAAAAAGTTATATGATAAAGAGTAAATGATCTTCGTCGATTGGACGAACAGTAACCGTGCAGGGTTAAAGCAATTCCAAAGCAGAATTTTAAAGAATTGCATGCAACAAAATTGCAAGTGTGGACGGCGTGTTAATTTTTTGCAACTTTTTTGCCGACCGCCGTCGATTTTTGCGTAGCTGTAGCCGTTGACATTTAGATTTTTTTTTTCGAACATAAACTTCGAATGTGGAAAAACATGCTGAATTCAGAACACCAATTTATAAATTATGGGGATTCAAAAAATTTTTCGTTTTCAATCCGACTCGAAACCTGGAACATAACCGATAATAGTAAAATTGCGAATGACAGCTAAAAGGAAGAGATGTATTTTCTTCATAGTTATTGTAAAAAAAATCACGAAAACAGAAACCATGTTTCTTTTGCTACCCCTCTTTCTTATCTACCTAATATGCCAACAAAAAAACAAGACATGTCTTAAAGACAAGTAAAAAAATCATCGTGAAAATTGGGTGTTGCTTTTGTAATTTGTTAATTTTTTTGCAACTTTTTTGCCGACCGCCGCACAGTGGCTGAAAATCGTTTTTCATTGGCCAAAAGTCAAATTTTTTTTTGTCACCGATTTTTAAAATTTTTACGCCATTTTGGAGCTAATATATCCATATTAAGGTAGCCAAAAAATTAGGTTAAACTATTGATAATTGTGGGCGTGGCATGCTGTCAAACTCAATTGTTTTTTGTTATTTCAGTAAAAGGTGTTTTTTTATCAGTTTTTTGTCAAAAATAAATGGTCACTACTCGCAAGCTATCATCGATAATGGCCTGCGGTCTTTTTTATAATGTTGGTAGGATTATAGTCTTTACTTATTGTAAGTGGTTACCGCTCTAGCATTTAATATTAGAGGTGTTATGAAATATTTATGAAACTACTATATTTTTCTAAAATTTAAATTTTAGTGGAATAGAACTTCTAGGGAACAAGAAACGTATACCACCCGAAGAAAGGCGAAGGTGTCTTCTTTAACCCCATATATACTTTTGCACCCGCCACGACCCGCCGGTAGAACACTTTTTTAATTTTAATGAAATTACTCCAAAAAAATTCAAATTACTCTAATTTAAACAGCCCTATAATTACCCGTATATAATGGTGTATTATATTTTCACTTTTTTGCCTAAAGGTTTATGTTTTTTACTTTAGACTACGTGAAACTAAAATAATTAAATATAAAACCTGCGAAAGGGTTTTATGGCTTTGTTTTGATCAGCAAAAAATCAGTAATAAAAATATCACAATAGGTTCTACAGTAAACATATGATCTCTTTCCAATATAACTGTTAGGTTCAGCCAAAATCACAAACAATTTTATAATAATAATCGCGACATTAAACCACTAAAGATAAAAAGAACCCAATTTGACGAGATACTAATTAGTTTTACCTGATATTAAGGTCTGGATAGCAAGTGCAGTTTTGTTCAATTTAAGTACCACCTGCTATGAAATTGAAGATCAATGTGTGAATAACATGTATCAAAAAATGTATAAAACTACGGATTCGATAAGGGATTACTCAATAATAAGTTAATCCTTTACGTGTACGTACGTATATTTGCAAGTGATTAATCATAACAGACTCAAATAAAAATATTCAGAAAAATATGGAGAGCTTCGGTTATAAAGAACTGGCCGAAGAGTATTTTAGAAATAAAAACCAGGAAGATGTTCTTACTTACGTTAAAATAAAATTAAACTTAAATTCGTGTAGCACCGAAATACAAGAGCAATTATCTAATTTTGTAACAGTGCTAAAAAACGCTACAAAAAGTGAGCTACAGTAAACAAAAGTTTTATATAAAAAGTGGAAAGTGGTTAGAAGTGGTCGCTGCAGAAACAGCAAAGCAAGATAAGGTTGGAAGACCACGCAAATCATTGGACAACTGCAGCGATAGATCTAAGAGGCGGAAACTTAAAGATGTTAACGATGCAATTGGTTGTACAAATATAAAAGAATCTTTCCTACATCAATTACGATCACAGAACAAATTAACAAAAGTGGATATCATTGAAAAAGTTATTAAAGCTAGTCCAGTGAGAACAAAACGAATTCTTAAAAGTATACCAACTCCGAGCGATGCAATACAGTACACAAATGAGGAGACATTAGGATTTGAAATTAACAAAACAGCAATATATTAAGCTCAGATTGCTTGCGATTGAAAAGGGCTCAAATATCTATCCAGCATATCATCACATAACTGCCGCTAAAATGGACTGTTTGTCATCGAAGGACACTATTACAATCACACCAATTTCGGCAGAGTTACAACTACAATCTCTACTTGATCACACAGCCGAACGCTTGCTACAATCAATACCAGGAAATGCGTTAAAGAAATATGGAAACACAAAGCTAATTCTTTTTTGCAAATGGGGATGTGATGGTTCTTCGGGACAAAACCAATACAAACAAGTTGTATGTGAAAATTTTTCGGACTCGGATATGTTCATGGTATTAATCGTACCATTCGGATTGAAAAAGATTTTGGAAGATTCAGAGCCTTCGATTAGTACAACGCAAACAATGGATATTTGGAAAAATGAGACACCATCTTCTACGAAATACTGCAGGCCAATCAAATTTGAATTCAAAAAAGAAACTCGTGATGGCATAACAAGGAAATTAGTGATATCATGGCTCAAATTGCAACACTATAGCCTTTACAATTACAGTTAGATGGGCAGCAAATTGAAGTAAGCTACCAATTAGTCCATACAATGGTAGATGGAAAAGTAGGTCAGGCTTTGACTAACACGAAGAATACGACTTATGGAACATATACTAAAAATCATTTATGATTTGGATTTCGGGTCTTCAGGCTCCATAAGAAACAATGAAACCAACAAAGAGTTAAGAAGTTCAAAAAAGAAACATGTTCAAGATGACTATCGCAAAATTGGATTGATTATTCTAAGGAAACTGCAAAAATATATACAACCAACTACCCATGGAGAAATATGTCTGCAACAGTTCACAAAATCCTTTATCATGGAGAAATATTATTAAATATCATTTGGTGCCACTTGGAGATCTATCAGAGGAGGTTCAGGAAAAAAGGAACAAGGATTACAGATTTTATAGAGAGCACAATACTAGAAAAATTTCACGAAATTCCTCAAATGAAGATCTATTTAATATATTATTGGCAACGTTAGATCCGTTCATCTCCAATATTCGAAATAAATGGAAAGTGGAACATGGGGATTTAGATGAAGAAGCCAAAAAACTACTAAAGAACAGAAATATCACAAAGCAAAACATAGAATATTTGGAATCAATATTTGTGGCAAATGAATAATAATTATAATTTAAGTACGAAAAACATAGTATTAGTAAAAAATAATAATAAATAGAACCTACTTTGACAGCAAAAAATAAAAATTTTTTCTGTGGTAACAGCAAAATCTCCAGTTAATTTTACTATTTTTTTTGAGTGTAAAATTTTTTTTTGAGTGTAACATTAAAAAAATTCCATTATCACAAAAAATAATTACAATTATTATTAAGTTCCAAATATAAAATTTTTTAATATGCAAATAAAAGAAATAAACCCTTATTTCCCTCCAAAAGTTAAAAAAAATCAAAAGTTCAACTTTGACCTAGAAGTCCTTAAGAAGTACTCAATCAATTTTAATGTAATTAAAACTGAGTCAAGCTGAACTAAATATCTATTCATTAAAAAAAATTACTTCAATATTTTGATCGGTTCAAAAGTTACAGAATTTTGGCCAATGAAAAACGATTTTCAGCCACTGTGCGCCGTCGATTTTTGCGTAGCTGTGGCCGTTGACATTTAGATTTTTTTCGAACATAAACTTCGAATGTGGAAAAACATGCTGAATTCAGAACACCAATTTATAAATTATGGGGATTCAAAAAATTTTTCGTTTTCAATCCGAGTCGAAACCTGGAACATACCCGATTATTTTACTCCAATACATGTTTACCCTCAAAAAATAACAATATTTTTATTGCATAAGTTTAACAATATTTTTATTGCATAAAAATTTATTTTTAACATTACCATGAGTCACATTTTGCACTCAATGGAAATTTTTATTTTCTATGTTTTTACAATTTTACCATTTTACATTTTGAAAGCAAAGTAAAACTAAACTAAAAATTATATAACTTGAACTAATCACTGAATATTGAATAGATTTTAAATATATTGTATTATTCTTAATATATATGAAAGTATATATTTTCTTTAATTATGCTCAACGATTTATAATGTACGTCTTTTTACATGTAGTATTCTTACATTCCGAGTCATAAGCAGTTACCATGTTACCATGTAGAAAGCAGTCTAAGAATCTTACTATGCAGGTTAACTGGTATTTATCACCCGAATCATACGTGGAAAATTTTTCACCTTTATGATCAGGAATAATTAAGAAAAAACTATGTGTAAGCTAAACTCTAAATCAGACACTAAGCAAATCATCTGCATTAGAATACCTACTTTAATTCGAATAAATTCAATAAGGATATTTTGTGTTCTTAGTATTATATGCAAGGTGTCTTTACTTACAAGGTGGCAGCACGAGTACAATAAATACAACAAAGTAAAAACTACGTGTATTTTGTTTGTGTAAAAGTTTAGCTCAATGTCAATGTATGTGACAAAAAAATGAAGTTTAAAGTAAAATGAAAATAAATTAAAAACTAATTTCAAAAAAATTATAGGAAAACAAATAAAATATTTTGTAAAAACATGACATGTTTGTTTATACGCATTGTGTTAAAGAATTGAAGTCTATACGTAGAGCCTCTTTACCACTTTTCTCTTCTTTCCTGGTCTTGTGGAACATAAAAAAATGTTCCACTGACAGGTATATATTTTTTCCACAAGTTACACAAACACGCATTTTTTAATGTTTCTTAACCCTTTAACCACTAACACCGTCTACAGAAGGTGTTTAAAAAAACTAACATAAATTCTGCGATTCTCCCACCCAACCATTAAAATACTTGCTTATTTAAAGTAAAATAACTTATACAGCAGTGTTAGTTTGAACATCGTCGCTATGTTCCGAGGAAAGAGGGATTTATCCGTCGAAGTAAAAAAACTAAAAACAGTTTTTTAGTTATTTTTTTATTGACGATCTAATTTATTTGATGTCAGGAAACGAATCCAGCTGCTATTCTTGAAAATATAAATACGTATTTTAAAGTGCACAAACATGAGATTCGTAGATATATTGGAGTCTTGATATATATGTCGATTTTTCGTATCCAAATATCAACATGCATTGGAGCGAATATGGATTTCGACATGTCCCGGACTGCACGTCAAAAAACAAGTACTAGCAACTAAGAAAATATCTTTGTATTAACGATGTGTCGCAACAAGTTAAAAAGGGTGACGCTGGTTACAATCCAATTTTATTGTACTTTGAAGCCTTTTTTTCAAATTTATTTAAATAAATCCGATTTAAGAAATAACCGCATTTTTAAAATATTTTTTTTTTCGCTTAACCACTAATACCGCTTACAGACGGTCTTTCGTTTTTCTCACCTACTACTTTCAAAATGCACTTTTTCAGCAAAACGACATCAAATTCGTGTTTTCCTGCTTAATTGCACTCTGATATCAAAATTATTAAGAAGAAATAATTCGTATTTGATTTTCAGTGGTTAAAGGGTTAAACAATTGATTACAAAATAATTTTAAAATTCTTTTAAATTTCAATTTGTTTTGAATTCGAAAATTCGTTTATAGTAAACAAAAAATAACGATGTAAACAAAACATAAGAAATTTTGACATTAAGCTAAACTAACCAATATCGAGCAAAAAATTATCATATTAAGCGATGCTGCCACCTTGTAAGTAAAGACACCTTGGTTATATGTATTATAATTTCGTAAATATGCACACTTAACGCGTATGTGAAAAAATTAAATAATAGTTGAAGACTAGATATAGTTAAAATATGTAAATAGCACAAGTCAATACACAAAACTAAAAGTTGTAATAAATAAAAAATAGTTACAAGTTTACAGTAAATTAATATATTTCTCGATAGAAGGCTTTTACAGATAGATAGAGAATATCAGCACCGTAATGTTTTATAAATGGGATTATATTGTTTTAACCGATTTTTGAGTCACTTAAAAGTTGGTACTTAAATTTAGAAAATACAATCAATGTCAGAAATTACAGTACATCAGATGAAATAATAAGTGCCTCTTTTATACACATAAGTAAAAACATAAGCAAAATATACACAATATTATGCAAACATAAATACACAATGTCTCACATATTTGTGTATAACATACCGTTAATTGTGGAAAATTAATTACAATGTACGATGAGTATAAATGAGGAGTTAGAAATTAAAATAAACCATTTAAATAGATAATTCATGTGGTTGTATATTGACAACATTAAAGCATGAGTATCACTAAAGGATTTTGAAACGCATAAAAACTCCAAATTTTTAAATTCTTATTTCAGATTCTTCTTATCGTGAATAAATATTTGTCTGCTGTAAATAATTTCTGTTAATACTACTTTAAATTTATGTAAACGAAAGAAATGCATTTGAATAAATGCACTGAATTGAGTGCACAGCTATTGTTGAATATAAGTATGTATGTTTATGTTTAAAATTGTTTAAACTATTTTGAGTGTTTTATTTTTAATCCGCAACTCGCCGTTGCTATCAATACAATCCATTTAGCAATCCAAATCGTTAAGTTTACAGCCAACCACCTTTGCGACCAAACAATAAAGAGCTAACGGTTCCAACAAAGGACTGTGTTATGCTTTGTTGAGCTTCTTTGGTATCATCATATTTATCGTTTTGCTTAGAGATGCTTCCAGATGGCTTGTTGTTCCCGCTAATGTGATGATCGTTCTTTTTTGGTAAAAGGCGACCCAAATCGGTACGTACTCTACCTCCAATTGTGCCCAAATCTGGTCGTTGACAATTTGTTAAGTTTCGCCGGGATTTTTGCCGCAGCATTTGTTTAACTTGTGTGTTTGAATTTTCCGATCTTGACATAGTGGATTCAGTTGTGTTTTGTGCGCCATCGTCTCGTTTGAATATACTTTTATGCCGCTTAGCTTCGTCCTGTTTTAATTTAAGATCCCATTGTTCCCCAATATTTGATGATTTCGATGATGATGTATTTTGCAAGTCCTGAAGATGAAGACCTTTCTGCAGCACATCTTTTATCTGGTTGCGGTCAAAATGTATGTCATTTACAAGATTAATAGAGTTGGTATGAATATTTTTTAGGCTGGTTAATTGAGCCATTGGACTGGCGCTGCGATTAGCAATTCCACTTGCTAACTGTGACATCGCATTTGGGTGAGTAGTAATAATGTTTTCCAAACCAATACTTTCCACTCTCTCCACAAGACGCAATGATCTTAGGGCACGTCTTTCGAGACGTGTTAACATGATTTCCTGCTGCTTTTGAAGCAGTTGATTTCGGTTCGATCTTCTTATATCATCTCCCACAAGCTTTCGTCTTATTAAATCCGCTCCGGAGGAAAGTAAACTGAACAATGGCTCTGGCGACCTGGAACGAGTTGGCGATCCTTCTGAATGTATTAAAGTAAAATGGGAAGTTATTGGAGAACATGTATTACATTCTATTTCTTTAGACGAACCTGGACTGTTACATGGTGTAATAGTGGGTGAAAAGTTTGGACCTGCTGGCGTATTTAAGGCGCTTAGCGTCACAGCTTTAATACCTCGTTCATTCAGCATTGAAGCTAATCCCAAATTAACTGAAAAGGTTGAACACGAATTTTTGCGCGATAATCCGGCTCGAGGGGTAGGAGGACAACTTTGAATAGAACTTAAATATAGATTTAGTTGTACAATTTATTTATACTATTTACCTTGGTTGGCGAGAAGTTGACGTAGAAGCCATTCGAGAGGACATCTGTGATTGCGACAAAAAAGACAAATCAGTTATCAGTCCATCATCGGGATGCATAACAGTACTTGTGGTATAAGTATAAGTACAGCCAGAAAATTCAAATTGCTTGCCAGGAAGTTCGTCACTAATATCTTCTTCGACATCGGAAAGAGTGTAAACTTGCATTCCTAAATCGTCAAGACCGCGGCCACCGCGTATTGTTACACCAGGCCGTTCTTCCAAAAGACCACTTAAAGTAGGAGTAGCAAGACGCGTCCAATGCTGCAAAGTTTGCGAACCTTCGATCGGTTTCACAATTTTTAATTTCTCAGGAAGACGCCATTGATGCATCGATGATGACATACTCGTCGAAGATATTCCTGAAGATCCTGTCGACATAATGCTATCAGGAGTTCGCACACCCAACGGGTGGGCAGCCGTAGGTTGTTGATCATCATAGGAATATGTTCCTGCTGGGGCATACGACAACATAGCTCTTCTTGCGAGCACTTCAGCTGGTGTTAGTCTTTTTAAAGCTGCCTCGAGTTCTTTGGCTCCGGGTGCACCTGGTACACCTGACGGTTGCGATGGGTAACCACAATCTGACTGAGAATTTATGCTTTCCCATGACTCTGTTTTTATACCCATACCCAAAGATATGCTATCATGACATAGCAAAGTGTTCTGATTTGAGCCTCCAACAAAAGGCATTGTAGACATGCGCGGTCCTGATGCGCTACTCATTGACACTGCACCCAGATGTATCATTGACGACATTTCAGTGTTAGCAAAATTACCATTTTTCGTTGCACAGCGTACTGTATCAAACACTTTTTTATAAGGAGGTAAGGTTTCTCCACTTAATGCACAAATACTACTTGAATTCATAGAGCTGATGCCGCATGCTCCTCCACCAGGAAGTTGTGACATCAATCGTCCTATGCGATCCTTGATTCGTTGGGTGTCTCCTGAAATGCCGGAGTCAATACTATTTTCAGAATACAGTGAAGTTTCCATTAATTCGGATTGCAGTGAATCTTGATGCAAGCCGCCAAGATTAGACATGAAAGAACTACGAGCTTGAGGAAGAGTCTTTTTCCGTTGTTTTCGTAATTGTTCCTGAGTTTCTTGTAACAAATCCAGTACTTCCTGATACTTTTGTTTAAACTCAACTAATTCTATTGCTAAGGAATTCTGATTTTCCTTTGTGATGTTCAATAATGTGATGTGTTCGTCATTGTCGTGTGTAAGTTGATGTAGTCTCATTTCAGCTTCAGACAGGCGCGCGGTAAGGCTAACAATTTGTTCGTGTTGAACACGATTCTCTTCTCTCTGACGTTCCAACTCTAAGCTAAGTAGTTCAAATTGTTTGTTGGCATCAACAAGTTGTGAAGAAATATTATCCATTAGCTGACGTTCATGGGCTTCTACTTCATCCGTTTGACAAGCCAGTTGTGAAGCCTCACATTTTAGGTATTTGTTTTCATCTTGCAACGTTGTGATTTTTTTTTGCAGCAAATCTAACGTTATGGATTTTGAATATGTTGGTGTTTCTAAAAAAGGTAAAACAACGATATTAGCGGTTGAATTTTAGACATTCTACAGGATTTGCATACTTAAATAATATGACAATTTATTTATTTAGTTAATATTGTTTACATTACCATTGTCACTGGTGTCTTCTCCAGCATTGGTAAGGACAGATATAAGTTCGTTTTTCTTATGCAACTCATGTACTAGTTGCGCACGATCTTCATTTGCGGTTTTTAAATCAGCCTCCAGTTCTGCTAATCTGCTCTCAAGTAAATTATTTTGCGTTAAAAGTTCCTTACCGATTTGTACCGTCAGCTCTAAATCCTTCTCCTTCTCTTCGAGAAGGCGAGTGACAGCCTCTATGTCATCATAAGCCCTCGTCATTTGGCTAACACGATTACCACATAATACTGGAAAAAATATAAAATAATTTTAATTTCTTATGTACATACATAAGCATGCGTACATAATGCCGTTTTGAAATAATTAATAGAAAATATAAAACGTTATGCCCCTATTGGGGTCCTCCACGTTTGAGGCAGTTTGGTCGTCTTTGGTGATTTCGCATTGCTGTTCTCAACTAAACTGCCAATTGGCTATTCAGTTGTGTATCTGTTTTTTTCATGGTATTGCCGTTCTCAACTTTTTAAGGTGAATTCACCCATTCGTTCTAACGTTCTGAACGCTTTTTTTATATGTAGTTTGAGAAAGAGAGTAAATTTAATGCGGAACAACAAAAATTTCGTTCAGAACGAATGAGTGAATTCACCTTTAAAAGTGTGGTCGTAAAAACGATGAATACACATAACTGCTTAATTCTAGTTGTGTCCTTATCAGTCAAGGTGAATTCACCCATTCGTTGTGAATGAAATTTTTGTTGTTGTTCCGCATTAAATTTACTCTCTTTCTCTCACTCTCAAAAAATAGAGACGTCAAACTACATATAAAAAAAAGAGTGCGGAACGTTCAGAACGAATGGGTGAATTCACCTTTAGAGTGAAATTTTTTTTAAAATCGGTGAAAATTGAAATCAAAATGAATAGATCGTAAGTATCAATTTTTGTAATTAATTTTTCGCAATTTTTCAAACTCTTTTATGAGTTTGAAAATAACAACGAAAGCGCAATTGAGCGGCTTGTCCAGATTATGGAGAGGAATCCGAAAATTGCTCGCGGAAAACAAAGTTTGGTGCAACGAAAAATACGTGCAAATAGTTATGGGAAGAGTTTGCTGTAGAATTAAATAGTTTGGGACCACCAACAAGAACATCTCAAGAATGGCAACGTGTGTGTCAATAAAATAAAGCATTAAGAAAAAACTTGCAAACAATAAAAGAAACACTGAAGCGACAGGGGGAGACTCATCACAAGAAATCCCATTAAATAGCATAGAGTATACTTTTTCATAACTCTTGTCTTTGCAAGAGCAAGTGGCACCATCTGGCCAAGTTTTTGGCGTTGAGAACACTGCAGCATCAACTTACATATTCTACTGAGTCAGTTGAACAAACAATACAACCAGCAGATCTATTAACAGCTACCCCAATCAGAAGAAGAAGTAATCAGGTAAAAGAAAGCGAGCGTCTTGAGTATTGAGGAAACAGACATTAACTCAGAATGAAATTCTGCAAACATTAAAAAATTAGAAAAAAACAGCTACAAAAGCTACGAGATCAACAAAAAGAAGCTTGAAATAAAGAAAAAAAAATGCATTGTTGGAACGACAAGCAAATGAGGCTACTGATCTCCACAATCTTAAGGTGGAGTGCGAAAAATTAAAAATAGAAAAAATTAAAAAAAATAGAAGAAAAAAAATATTAATAGTTTATATATGTATGTATATATGTAGATAAATTTCATTGTATTTTTTATATATTAAAATTCACAAGAAGTGGTATTTTTTTAAGAATTACAAGTTTTTAAGTATATGTACAGAATTCTTTTTTTTAACCTTTTAAAACTGAATTAACAAATTGTTTCACAATAAATACAATATTTTATAACGTTTAAAATGATTGCATAATATTATTTCTAATACTGATTCCAACCTCAGTGTCTTCCATATTTGTGTTAGAATATTGCGCAGTAGCATCTTCACTTTCTGTTATTATTTCTTGTTCTGGAATTTCACCCTGAAAATGAAGGCTAATATTGTGCAAAGCACAGCAAACCTTTACAATTTGTGTTGATTTTTCAGGTGAATAATGTAAACCTCTTCTAAAACTTCTTTTAAAACTAGAGACATTGTAGATTGAGCTATTTCAATATTGAAGTCGTTTCCACAGCATTTTTGGTAGCTCCCGACAGCAAAAAATCTAAGAGCATCACATAACTTCAATATAGGAGGTATAGCCACCACGCGAACAGGTGTTTTGAAGTGATCTTTGATTTCATCCAGCAAATAACAAATCGCTTCCTTGTTAAGTCGGAAATAACTTATAAATCTATAAACATAAAATTATTATTTAGTTTTGTTATTTATAAAAAGTTCTTACCTGGCACTCGGTAGTTCAAGTGTGTTGGAATCTTCACGAATTTTTCTTCTTATACGTAGCACATCTATACAAGTTTTCATTTTCATCGTCATAAAATAAATGGACACTAATATCCATTCATGTACATAAATACTTTTTATTCCCACAACAGTTAAAAAAACTTTTAGTTTAATTTTCTTCAAACTTCATTGGTCAAACGTGATATTTAAAGTTGGCAGTTCGATATTTTAATTGGCAACTTTATGACAAACTCAACTAAAAACAGTTGTGTATCGCAATAACTAAAATAAGTTTGGCACAACCAATAAGTTGGGTTTACTCTCACACGACCAAACTGAGTTGAGTGGAAAACCGCAATAGGGGCATTATATTCAATAAGTCAATGTCAGACACAATAACAATGTCAGAAACAACAACACTAAATCTTTAAATAACATAAATTTTTATCCGCCCATTTTATCATTTTCATGAAATTCATCATCTAGAGAAATTCCAAATTTGAAAAAACAGGTAAACAGCTGACGGCAGATTTATTTAAAATATTTTGCTTAAGTCTGGCTCTCAAGCATATAATAACGGCTCTGTTGCATCCAGCTTCCAACGTATTGGCTGAACGGTTCGTAACTACATTCAAAACGTCCGTACGTAGAAATATTGATGATGACATGACATGCGGTTTTAAAATTTCTCTCAACATACCGGTTTATGCTAAATTCGGCAGGGACATTTCCTACGGAACTGACGCGTGCAGGCCAGCTCGTACAGTCTGGTCGCAGCTATTATATGAATAACACTTATAATTACTAAGGCTGATTCCAGTATATATTCGCAATTATGGCAGAGGAAGAAAATGGATTCCAAGAATAATCAAATGTAGATCTTGCAACGTAATGTTTTTCGTTAACAGCGACATAGGCCTTTGTAGACGACACATCAATCAAATGAAGCCTAGAAATTCTCCAAAACAACCGAACAACTTAAATAATGCAGCTAGTAATTATTCTTATTTATCAACAATATTACAACAACATACAGCACACGGTCAACCTCAGGGTAACAACACGCAAAAATCATCACAGAAACCTTTACAGCAGAACATTGAAGATGAACCAACCACAAGCCAAATTGATCCATCAGTTCGTAGAAAAAATGGGTTTCCAAAAAAAGTATTACGTCATTCCCCCGATTTATTTGGGAAAAAATTAAAGCATTGAAGTAATTTGTTAACATGAATTTTGTATTTTTGAATTTTGAGGAGTAATGTAATATGGCATATCAACATATTTATTTAAAATAAAGATTTTATTTTTCATTTTTTGCCCAACTGAATACAATCATTAACGACCAACGGGCGTTTAATTGTATGGGTGTTGAGAGAATAATAAAATAGACTCACGTTGAGAAAATTGTTTGTTGTGTTGGTTTGTATAGAAACATTCTAAACCTACTATGATTATGTATTTGTTGTAATTCATATGCAATATTGAAATTCTCATATTGTATTTGATTTATGTGGCATAAACATCCGAGGTTGAATGTTTTCAAACTGCTTAAACTTCACTGATGATTTGGTTTTAGCAACCTATGAAATGTCGTCATATGAAGAGCTACAGCCACAACAAACTTTTGATTTTTCTATGCATTTTGCAAAAAGCTCTAATTGTTTCTAACGATTAGTTGGGGGGAATATCCCAAATAATGAATTTCCATATTAACTGCGGTATTCATAAAAATTATTGTATGTTTATTAAAGGCTTATTTGACATATTTCTATGGGATATTTGTCAAATAAACCTTTAATAAACATACAATATTTTTTATGAATAAGGCCGTAAGTATTTAGTATTGAATAATTTTATTTTCGTTCTATGTTTCTTTAAGAATATTAATTTTGTTTTTATTCGCGTAGAAAATTAATTGAAAAAATTTAATATCTTTGTTTTCATACTCTGTAAATTGTTTTACACCCAATTTTCAGGATGATTTTTTAAGACATGTCTTTTTTTATTTTCTTTTAAAGTTGCTCCCAAACTCATGTCATATTTTCATGATGATTTTTAAAACATGTCTATTTCTTCACTGTTGTAAAAAAAAACTCTTATTTGACAGCCAGGTTTGTTTTTTTTTTTTATTTTATCTTTAATTTCTTTTATTCCTATAATTTGGGCGCCAAAAACGGAATTTAATAACTTGAGAAGTAGAGTATTTAAATAAGTAAATTTTCTTAAAAAAAATCAAATTGGGTGCTATACAGAAAAACCTCGAAGAAAGCAATGGAGGTAAAACTAGTTGACTAAAACTAGTGAGTGGGTGAAGCAATGGCGGAAATGCTGAGTGGAGCGAGGTACATTTTCGTTTCTTATGAACGAATTCTTGGGAGATAAGTCGTCTTTTCTGAACTATATCAGAATAAGCCGAGAGACATTTAATTTGATACTCGCAAAAATCGAAGGTGATATAGTAAAACAAAATACCATCTTGAGAGAAGCGATAACTCCAGCAGAGAAACTGGCAGCCACACTCCAATGACTCGCTACTGGAGAGTCCATCAAAAGCACAAATTATCAGACGAGACTATGTGAAACCTTTCTTTGTCGTGCAGTTCCGGAAGTATGGCAGGCAATTTGGAAACACTTTAAAAATGAATATTTAAAGGTTTTTGAGTAGGTACATATGTATATGAAAAATATCTTATTGTGCCTATTCATAGAATGTAATACTTTGGTTTATTATTTTGAAATTAAAATAAAACAAGTTAAATTATTATAAGTACATTAATTGAAATAAATTCGTCTTTTATTAAAATATAACTTTAAAAAGTATATATCACTAGCGGGCCCGTTGCCTGCTTCGCACGGCAAAACAAAATAAGAAAAGAAACACACGTCCAAAGAGAAAAGAGAAATGATAACAAATTGCTATTTGCATCACTCCGTGCAATGCTCTCCAATACACAAATGACCAAAATGTATTCAATACTAATGAATGCTGTATGCGGTACAAAAAATGCCTGCGGCAAAAACACACTCACTTCACATACGCACCGCACACACATGCGTTATCGGATATTAACCAAACTTCATATAAACCATATATGGGCCACTGCCTACGTAGTGTATAAGTTTGGTTGAAATCGCTCGACGCGTTTATGATTAGTTCGGCGACGTACATATACGGACTTATTTTTATATATATAGATTAGCTCTTGGCAGATTGTGAACAAAGAGCCAGATCGCTTGACACGGTCCATATATGTAGGATTACGTACATCATACAAGTTTTCGTGTTCCTGATATTTAGATATTAAAAGCTCCACAATTTCGTTTTTCCACATGGTTTATATTTATTTGCACTTTTTATTTATATATTAATATATTTTGTTTTGCATACGCTGTATTCTCTCTACATTGGAAGCTGAAGCAGTGCCCCATAGCTGAATTCCGTAACACCATATGGGTTTCAAAAGCGACTTGTATATTAAAAGTTTACAATTTAGACTGAGGGTAGAATTTCTACCAATCAGCCAATGTATCTGAGTTAATTTAAGCTTCATTTGTGTCAGCTTAGAGTCGATGTGGTGTTTCCATGTAAGCCGTCGGTCAAGGTGTATACCAAGGTATTTCACCTGTGAATGTTGAGGCACAACTTGGTTGTTGATTCGAATGGGGGAACAAGTGTCTCTTCGTAGAGTAAATGTGACATGAACACACTTTTGTTCATTTACTTTTATTCTCCATAAGTTCAACCACAGTTCCAACAGCTTAATATGTTCCTGAAGATAACGGGATGCCTCGTGAGGGTTTTCATGCATACTAAGGCAGGCTGTATCATCAGCAAATGTAGAAGTGAGGATATTACTGCTTAATGGCATATCACAGGTATAGATCAAATACAAAACTGGACCCAGTATACTCCCCTGTGGCACACCGGATGAGATAGTTTCGGGCTCACTCATGAAGTCTTCTTCCACAACAGTGAATTTCCGGGCAAGAATATAACTTTCCAATAGATTTACAATGTTTATTGGCAGATATGTCTTCAATTTTACAATTAGGCCTTCATGCCACACTTTATCAAATGCCTGAGAGACATCAATAAAGAGGGAAGAACAATACTTTTTTTCTTCAAATGCTCTTCTTATGAAATGAACCAATCTATGAGTTTGTTCAATGGTGCTATGCTGACTTCTAAAACCATGATGGTCCGGTATACACCCATTATTAGTTAGAATTGGGGACAATTTTGTCATGAGAAGTTTTTCAAAGAGCTTTGAAATTGTTGACAGCAAACTTATTGGCCTATATGACTCAGCCTTAGTAAGATCTTTACCCGCCTTTGGAATCATTTTGACCATGGCAAGTTTCCAGCTGTGTGGATAATACTCCAGTCGTAAAATGCCATTAAAAATAAACAACAGGATTCTAATAGCAATACGAGGCAAATTCATCAGCATCTTGTTACTAATTCCATCAATACCCGGGGCCTTCTTTGGATTGGTTTCAGCAATTAGTTTATTTACATCACGCATCTTAAACTTTATGGGTCGAGGGGGTAGAGCAACTACACTCGGCAAATCAACAGCACCAGTACATGTGTTTGGGGTAAATACGTGTTTTAAATGCTCAGCAAATATGTTACCTTTTTCAGTATTGGTTCTTGCCCAACCTCCGGTCGAAGTGCGCAGGGGTGGTTTAAACTCAACGGGTGTTTTAAGTTTTCTAGCTGCGCGCCACAAGGAGTAATTAGATGCTGCTGTGACATCGAGACCTTCCAGATAGTTCTTAAGAGAAGCAGATTTTTCAGATGCAAGCAACTCATGGAGTCGTTTAGTGCATTCTCTAAGTCTGATTTTATGTTGGGGTGATCTGTGCTGTTGCCATTCCCTTCTAGCTCTTCTTTTTTCAGACACGAGACGTTCAATATCCGCAGAATAAATTCTATTAAACCCAGCCTGCGGAGAGGAGGTAGTGGCATGTTTAGCAGCCTGTTTAATATTTTCAGTAAGATTGGCAATGTTGAATTCAATATCATCGGAAGTTCTAAGCCTGATGTTTTCCGTACAATGACTACTGAGATATTTTTTGAACCCCAGCCAGTTAACACGATTTATCATCTTCACATATGGGTGAGGTAAGTCACTTCTTAGTGGGCTGCAAATTGTAACGATCGTGGGAGAGTGATCGGAGGAGAGATCATGTGAAGCTTCAACATGAATTAAATCCCTAGGGATATTTTTCATGACGCCAAAATCTATAACATCCGGAATTTTTTGTATGTCAGTAGGCCAGTATGTGGGCTCCCCGCTCGAAATGACGTCCAAGCCCATTTTTGAAATTGTGTTGAACAATGCTCGACCTCTAGGAGTAATAAGACGCGATCCCCAGAGCGTATGCAAAACAAAATTTTAAGGCTAATAACATCGGCTCCATGGTACATGAAAAATTCTATTTTACATCGTGATTTAAATATGCCACTTGTGACCGCTGAAATTGCAAAATATGCAGGCAAATATTTAACAAAACTCGAGTCCCATCCGAATCCGCTTGCCCGAAATATCTTGAACTTTCCTGGACACATCCGCTTAAAAAAGAGGGATACTACGGCCTTAACACGCAACGCAGATGGAACTTTTTGAAAATAATTTTGTGCTTAACACGACATTTATGTATTTTTAATTATTATCACTAAGTATATGTCCGACACTGGTTGGGCCTAATTATTCTATCTATATTTAAGATTTGAACACTTTTTGTTAGTTCAGTTCTGAAGATACAAAAATAAAAATATTAGTGGGAAAAAAAAAATATTAATATATGTATCTTTTATATACACACAAAACAAAAAACAAGCACTTATCGCTTTAAAACAAGAAAAATAAAGAAGTACACGAAAACAAATAAAATATAATAGTAAAATTGCGAATGACAGCTAAAAGGAAGAGATGTATTTTTCTTCATTGTTGTTGTAAAAAAATCACGAAAACAGAAACCATGTTTCTTTTGCTACCCCTCTTTCTTATCTACCTAATATGCCTACAAACAAAAAAACATGTCTTAAAGACAAGTAAAAAAATCATCGTGAAAATTGGGTGTTACTTTTGTAATTTGTTAATTTTTTTTGCAACTTTTTTGCCGACCGCCGTCGATTTTTGCGTAGCTGTGGCCGTTGACATTTAGATTTTTTTTCGAACATAAACTTCGAACGTGGAAAAACATGATAAATTTAGAACACCAATTTATAAATTATGGGGGTTCAAAAAATTTTTCGTTTTCAATCCGAGTCGAAACCTGGAACATACCCGAATATTTTTGAACCTTAACAAAATTCTTCTAGATTTTTGGCACGTTTGTTTTTCTCGGTTTCTATAAGGTTAAAACTTTTATTTAAACTGTTAATAATTTATAATCATACTTTTTAGTATACTGATTTGATATACTTACATAAGTAAGTATGTATAAATATATTCTTATCTCGAAGTTTTCACATGGTATTACATTTTACTGCACTGAACTTGCAGATTTTTCTACCTTCAAGAAGCAACTGCTCATCGGTTTCGTCAAAAACAGCACTGGAGAAACTTGAATGATTTAAGTAAATTGACTCTTCTTCATCATATTCGAGCTGGCTCGTTTCGCTACTAAAAACTTCCCAATCTTCCACAATTGTATCTTCGTCCTCCATATCAAAATAATAATTTTTCAGTTATATTCTGATCTTTGTTAAAGTGGTTGCAATCGTAACACAAAACACATAACTCATATTTATAATTGAATTTAACTTAAATACAAATTTTATGTTCTGATGGCTCATGAACTAGTATTATGCAATTATTTGTATTATTTTTTAAGCATTGAAAAAGTTTTTAAATTTGTTTCCTCAATACTTGTTCATGTTTTTTATCATTTATTTAGGAATTTTAAAGAAATTTTTTTGATAGATCATCACACATTTTAAAAGTTTTATTGAAAAATTATTACAAAAGAAGTATTTTGGAAATACTAGGAGGTATTTTTTTATTGCTATTTAACTTAGAACGTTTGATGAGTTTGCGCATTTGAAGTTTTAGTGTATGAAAACATCCTTTTCGTTTTTTTTTTAATTTTACAAGTAAATTCAATTTTTTATTAATATATATGTACATATCTCTATAACTGGGGTCCAATTTGGACTCAAGTTTATCTTTTTTAACAAATCGGCAGCCTGTGCATCCTAGTATGCATCTATAGACATAAATTCAGTTTGACAACTGAAGAATGAAATATTTGCCTACGTAGATACAGTTTGTAAAATACATCTTTGCACATAGAGAAAAACAAAGGAAATGTGCATTGATTTTTATTAAAAACATTTTTTTTCGAATAGTATTTTATAAACTAATATAATAAATAACAAAAAAATTATAACAATGAAAAGTTATAATGTTAGATATTAAAAAATAAAAATAGTTCAGTTTCTATACTGCAAAAAAAAAAAACAATTTTTTTTGCACACTGGATTGAACTAGCTTCCGAATATTATATTCCAACACTATTTTTTCCACTCTTCTTTAATAATCCGTATCAATTCGTTTTTGTTCGTTGGCGATATTTTCCTTACCTTTTTCTTTAGATGAACCCATAAATTTTCGGTAGGGTTTTTATCCGCACTTTGGGAAGGAGTATCAATAACTTTGGTATAGTTGTACAGTAGCCATGACCTACATAAATAAGATTTTTGCTTGGGATCATTATCTTGATAGTATTTTTGTTTTAATTTATTATAAAACAAAACTTTTTGACGCTGAAGGTCAAGTCGTTTTTTAGAATATCAAAATATATTTCTTTAGTCATTGTTTCATCCAAAATTCCAACCCCTTTGCTGGATATACAGCCCTATATAGTTACCGAAAGTTTTTCGGACTTACCGTAGGAATAAGATTTTTATTTTCTAGTGATGTTAGGGGCTTAAGCCAAACTCTTTGCGGTCAGACATGATAGTAAAACATAATTTTTGTTTTATCTGTTCGGTGGCAAATCTTAACCTCATCAATATTTTAAGCAGGGAATTTTTCATCGCCACTCTTTAACAAATATTGGTGCTTTTGAAGAAAAATTCTGATTGTTGCATTAAGAAATACGTAACCCAAGTCTTTTCCACTTGAAGAGCTAATCTTCTTGTGCTGTATTGGAGGGTATCGTAAACAGTTCTAATTAGTTTTCTTTCAACACTCTGTGTCACCTTTTTTGGACTGCTTGTGGATCCTTTTAATTCTAGTCGTTCTTCTTTTTCAGCATAGGATATGATATTATATACAGTTCTGATTTTCAAGCAAAACATATCGGCGATTTCTTTGCCAGATTCGCCGTTGTAGTGATTGAAATAGCCCAATTGTACATATATCTTTCGAAACTCATTTTCCTGCCATTTTTTATTCAAATATGAGGTCACTCGTTGCATTGAAAACAATCACTTTATAACTAAATCTTTGTTTACCTCTTTCACATTCCATTCCATTTATGAAAAAAGCTAAATGTACAAAATGTTTCCAATATAACGAAATTTTTGTCCTTTTTTTATTGTCTTCACTCAATATGCAGATTTTTTTACACTTTTTATACTGAATAAAGTTCTGTTTTTTTGTTGTAATGTGTATGTCCATTTGACAAGTTGGCGCCTAATAGTCGCGATCAAATACCGTTATGGGATGTGTGCACAAAATAAACCGTATATAAATGTTTTTTTTTTTAAGTCGTGAATGAAGATATTTTATGTTGCTTTTCTGTGCAAAGATATATTTTACAAACTGTATGTATGTATGTACATAAATACGGATCACACTTTGACATGTACGTAGCATGTATACACTAACAATTCTCATAACTAAAAAAAATTTGAAATACAATTATTCACGTGAATAGTATTTTGGCGTAATTCTTTTTAAAGCTGGTGTTGGTATTACAAAGCAACTTAAAATCTTCTTGAATAATTCCATCGGGCTAAATTTTCAAACGGCATAACAGCGTAATAAATACACACACATACATATGTATGTATGTATGTATACAGCAAAGTGACGTACATATGTAAGCAAGTATATTTCATTGCTTTACATTTTTTAACATAAACTTATACCTACATACATACATATTTTAATTAATTTTCATTTGGTAATTTTAGTTATGTATTAGCAATAATTTGCAATAAAACACAATAAATACATTTGAATGACATAAAATTTAATCTATGTATATTGTTTAACTATCAACTTGAAACACACATGCGGGGCAATACAGTTCTGCACATATTAAGTAGAATTTTAGGTCACACACACAGAATATACACAGAATACCCAACTTTGACGTATAAAAAGGGTCCGAATCATATTTTGCATAAACTTTGTATAACGTGCATAAAGTTTGTGTGAAGAGATATCTATATAAAAAAAATAGCTTTGCTATCTCTTTTACACAAACTATATGCACGTTTTCAAAGTTGTCGGGTCTAGGTAGTTTATGGTCACACACCAAATTTAACTATAGAAACAAATTATTCGCTAAGATACATTCATTGAGGGTTTTCACACAAGACTATTTTTTAATCCGCACAACTTTTGTTCTTTCGTATTCACACTAGACTAATTATGCTGGCATAAAATTGTGTACGTATACAAAGCTTTGTGTGTGTTAGTATTTTCTTTGTATATTTCGCAGAACCTGTTTTCATAAGTGTGTATGTGTTAGTTTTGTTCTGCTTGTGCGGGGTTGAAGCTGGTTGAAAAAATTGTGCCAACCAAAAACCACTCTCTTCCCCGAAAATGCCGACAAACTGCGATTTTATGCCAGCACAACCAGCTTCAACCCCGCACAAGCAGAACAAAACTAACACATACACACTTATGAAAACAGGTTCTGCGAAATATACAAAGAAAATACTAACACACACAAAGCTTTGTATACGTACACAATTTTATGCCAGCATAATTAGTCTAGTGTGAATACGAAAGAACAAAAGTTGTGCGGATTAAAAAATAGTCTTGTGTGAAAACCCTCATTCATCATACAATGTTAACCGAACAGAGTTGTCTTTGTTAGTATCAGACCAGTGTTGGTAATCGTAATTTAAAACAAAAAGTCATATATCACTAGTGGTCACGTAAATATGGAAACATTAAATTATTGTAGTATTTTCAAGAAATTTGAAATTCTAAAATACCATGAAGTCTTTTTGGCATTCTATTAGCCAGTTTCTAGATAACAAGTAACTAAAATTGCTTGTTCAATTGAGCACAAATTCATGTTTTTCGTTTTTATTAAACAAGTGTCAAATTTTATTGAGTGAAAACGTAATTGCTGTTTTTATTTGTGGTTTCTACATTGCAGTTTCAATTGTCTAAACTGTCAGAAGAAGACAAGCAGAAAAAAGTGATTGTATGCATGGCAAAATAATATTTTGTTAAATTTTTTCCAAAAAAAGAAATTACTTTTCAAAAAATAATTCAAAAACCACAACAAATATACATTATACCACATATAAATATGGATTTAAAGAATAAAAAGCTGTAAGTGTGCATATACCAGCGATAGGCAAAACAAGGGCGCGGCGCCAATGCTTACGCTCTTACATCGTGTACATGTGCACACGTATTGCAGAGAAATAAAAAACATAAATCAGTCTCACCATAAACTAGAACTAGACTCGACAACTTTGTAAACATGCATAAAGTTTGTGTGAAAGGGAGAGCTTTTCTAGTTGTTTTTATATAGATATCTCTTCACACAAACTTTATGCACGTTATACAGTTTATGCAAAATATGATTCGGACCCTTTTTATACGTCAAAGTTGAGTACTCTGGTTGAGTACTCTGTGAGTCTCACTCGAGCACTCAAACACGATGGACGTGTTACGCTTCTTGTTAGAAATTAGCGTTGCCATATGCAAAAAGTGAGATCCCCAGAAATTCATATGAAATTAACCTGAGGAAATACTAGTTCTTATGAACAAAATTTTTATGAGAAAATGGAGATTTAAGATTTCAAATTTAGGTATGACATGCAAATGTCAGATCTGGCAATAGTGATTCTTTATGTGTGTTTGTGAGGGCAAACAAAATGTTTATATGTATTTTTGCCTATCGCTGGCATATACACATGTATGTATATGCATATGTATATGTATTAATAAATTTTGATTTATAAATAGAAAACAGCTGCTTTTGTATTCGGTTTAGAGTTGCCATTGGTAATAAAAAAAAATTGGTTTTTGTATGGAAAAAAGTAAACGAAATACTAAAATTTTTACTACGGCAATCCTGCAATTGAATAAAACGTAAAGTGCTATGTAACAGTACGTAGGTTAGACAAGTGGGTTATAAAAACTCATTTTGTTACGTACTTGTCTGGGTAGTACTTGCTTGTTTGTTTGCTTACTTGTTATGTAGAAACATGCCATATGTTAAAAAATCTTCTTCATTTTAGCAAAAACGAGTCAAGAATGCGTTATACATATCTCTGAAAAAAATTTTTTTTTATCAATTAGTAAGATTTAAAATGTACCTTCACTGTTTTTCACTAAATTTCGTATAATTTTTAAACATTTTGCGCCACTACTATTTCTTCCAACATGATACATTACGGTCAAATTATGTGCAAAGCCTTTATACATCGTTTCTGTTTGTGGTAAGAGTTTTTTATCATTTAGGTTTCCTTGCGAAAAATCTCCGAAAGCAAAGTTGTAAAGCAACTCCAACAAGGGCGTTGATTCATTTCGATTTCTTTGTTCTGCTTCTGTTACTTCTTGAAAATGTTTTATGTATATCTGAATGCGTTGAATGGCTTCTATTTGAAGTTCTAAATGTGTTAGCTCTTCTCTAGATTTTGAAGTTGGCGAAAATTCTGTATTAGAACACATCACTTTAAGCAAATTAACAGTTCTTTTAGCATTCGTTTTAACTTGTCTTTCCAGTAGCTTAAAGGTGTTATCGAATCCTTTACTAGATGTAGATGGTTTATCGGTAATTGTAAATTTAGCTTTGGCACTTGTATCAAAACCTTTGGACTTTAATGATTCCGATTTATAGTTGATAGTCGTATCTATAAATGTACTTTGGCAACAGTTTTCGTTGACTTTGTCTTCAAAATCCAAATAGCCATTATTTTCGTCATCTTCCTCTTTATTTTCTTCGATTTTATCAAGTTTTCGACGTTTTGAACTAAGATCATCATCACCGTATTTAATTTTATTTATTAAAGGATTGTCGTCGAATGGCATTAGTTCATTTTCTTCCGCAGCCATCTTTAGTTCATTTTACAAAAATCTTTTTCCGTTTTTAATTCGCAAAAACTTAGAATTTTATTAATTCGAATTCCAACATTTTCAACAATTCCAATTGAAAATAATCTTATTTAATCAGTTAATAAAAAAGTTCTTTATGTATATATGTATGTATTTACATAAGTATGTACTTATATATGTCGCTAAAGCGAACAATTACAAGCTCATGCATACATATGTACATGTAAATGTTAGAGAATGTGTATAGAGAATCAAATATGTACATACTTATGTATGTATAAAACGAATGTGAAATTTATAGTTAGGTTAAAGTTTTATTATCAAAAATTTTAATAATAGTTATTCATTTAATGAGTTTTTGCATGAGTCTTTAGCGTTGACTACTGCAACAAGGATGTCAGAAGAAATTTATCAAAGTTGTCACTATTAGTATTCGGAGACCACTTGGAAAATGCAACATAATTTTCATAAATGTGTTTAGACCGTTTATTGATAATTGAAAAACTAAAGAATCAAAATCCGTTTTTACGAGACAGTAATATGAAAATAATAAAAAGTTTCGAATACAATAGAAATAATCGAGCAATATACAATGTGAAAATAGCAACTGACAGTGAAACGTATATACATACATATTTAAAATTATTCGGCGAGCAAAAAGTAAATGTAGGTTGGGAACGATGCAAAGTATTTGATGGAAATTAAGTGCTTCAATGTTTTAAATGCAAAGGCTTTTTTCATTTACTAGCTAGTGAGTGCAAAAAACACGAAACGTCCTTTAAGTATCATGGAAATCATAAATATAATGAAAGCACAAAAGATACCATAATAGTGTATAAACTGTGTGCGAGCATATATGTAATAAACTAAATATGGGCGTATACATAAATCATTTAACGAGCAATAAATAATGTGCACTGTGTCAAAACAAATTAAAAAACTGGAAGAGATGGCCTTATCAAATTAACAACCACAGAATATAAAAGCAATTTACACAAAAGTACAAGGACAAAGAAATAATTTTTAATCAAGTAGAAATATTGGCAGCAAGGGAAACCCCTGATTTCATTATATTATATTAAATACATCTTACGAAAGATATTAGAGAGGAAAAAATAGCAAAGAACTATAATCGAGCTGTAACATTTTCAAATTCTACAGGAGGCGTAATCGTATATTTTAAGAAAGAATGGAATGTAGTAAAATATTTTGAAATAGCGGAAGACTTCAAGAGTGCTCTTGACTGAAGTATTTAGCGCGTTGACTACAAAGCAATTTATGACTGAGAACCTGGGTTCGTTCCCTGTACAAGACAAGTCATTAAAAAAATTAACATCATGAATTTTTCTGATTTACTTATTCTGGCTTTGTGTCAATTGTTGTTGGACTGTTTAAGTGATGAATCTTTAATCACTCAACAGCGATTGGATATTCTTCTACGCTAATGTTTCTTATTTCAAAGCGCCCTCCTTCGTCGGTAATGTTAGCAGAATCGTCGGCGAAGTAAAACAATTAATAAAATAGCTATATACATGCAGGTTAAGAGACTTAATGCGTCTACTTAACACCAGAGACGCTGCAACTCTGCTATAAAAATATAATAAGCAATGCGGAAGAGTTGAGTTGTAAAACAGAAAATAATCTCTTTCTGTCTTCTAATTTCACCGCCTGTCCTCTCTACCCTATCCTTATCCTGAGTGTAACTTCTCTTTACAAAAAGTTTTGGATTATAGTTTGTACAGTCAAATACACACAAAGCCATATCAAAGACTATATTTATACAGATGTTAAGGTGGATTCACCCATTGGATTGGAACAAAATTTTTTTGTTGTGAGACAATTTTAATTTACTGATTGTTCTCAACCGATTCACCCACTTTGAACAAATGTTCTGGAGAAACAAAGCTACCATATGAATAAACTTTGTAAATGATGTGTGTTACTTTTACAAGCAGGCAGCTCAGTGGCAGATGATTGCAATTTGGTGTGTTCTAAATTAAACAAATTTTTATAAAACAAAAACATACAAATTAATAATTTCGAGTGGTTGTTCTGATAGCTATTGAGTTAAATAAATATAAAAAATTTACAAATATACTCTGTATATTATTATACATACCTATGTACATATAATATGATGTGGCAGCACAGTTCAATTTGTTTGGAACGAAAATTGAAATTAAACCAATTCAAGCCAAAATTATTCCGGACAAGATTTACTCTCTTTCTCTCTCTCTCTCCCAAAAAAAAGAGAGTCAAACTACATATAAAAAAGCGTTTACACTCACATACATTGTTCTGCCAATGCTATATTCTTGATGGGATTTTGTGAAAATCCTCTTGTGTAAGACTACTGCTACTGCCATCTCTCTTTGTAATTATAAAATTATTAAGAGAGCTTATTCTCAGATAAAATCTTTTTCTCTGAGAACGATTGCTGAGTTATCTCAGCAATTCAATATAAGTATGCATGTGTGTATTTGCAATATAGATTCTACATATATAAACATCTACAAATTAAAAAAATAAACGTCTGGTTTTCATACACATAATGTGCAAATAAGCTGGAGAAAAGCCATAGTTACCAATTTTTTAATTGTACGGTAAGAATAAAGGTGAATTCACCCATTCGTTCTGAACGAAATTTATTTTGTGAGACAATTTTAGTTTACTGAGAGTTTGCTCATTCACACACATCGAACAAATGTTCTGCAGAAACAAAGCTACCATATGGAACAACTCTGTAAATGATGTGTGTTACTTTTACAAGCAGGCAGCGCAGTGGCAGATGATTGCAATTTGCTATGTTCTAAATTAAACAAATTTTTATAAAATAAAAAATGTACAAATGAATAAAAGTCGAGTGTATGTTCTAATAGATATTTTGTTAAATAAATATAAAAAATTTACAAATATACGGGTATGTTCTAGAATCCGAATTCACTCGAAAGTAGATTACTTTAGCATTTTTGGTGTTCTGCAATTCACATCCCCATGTTTTTATTCGTTTTCAATTAGAGTACTTTATTCTTGTAAATACTAACATTATTAAGAAAAATACAATTTTGGTTTTTAGTTTAAAGTGTTTTTTATTGAACTTCATCAAAAAAAAAAATCAATTTTTTACAGAAATATTAATGCAAACAAATTTTTTTTAAACTTTGCCAAAAATTTCAATTTGGTTTTGGCAGATCTCAGTTATGTAAAAAAACATGAAAAAATACAACAATTTTGTTTGGCTACACCTTATATGATACAAAGGACCCGAGAGGAAGAGCATGCGGAGGATCGGCAATTCTAATAAAGTCAAGACTCAAACACTACATTCTTGAGAACATTTGTGAGGACCACCTGCAGGCAACAAATATTTGCATTGAAAATTTTTGTACAAATTTCGTGATATCATCCATTTACTCCCCTCCCAGATTTTCAATCACTGAGGATCAATACGAGGATTTTTATAAAACTCTTGGCCCTTGCTTCATAGCAGCTGGCGACTACAATGCAAAGCATACGTTCTGGGGGTCGCGTCTTATTACACCTAGAGGTCGAGCATTGTTCAACACAATTTCAAAAATGGGTTTGGATGTCATTTCTAGCGGGGAGCCCACTTACTGGCCTACTGACATACAAAAAATTCCGGATGTTATAGATTTTGGGGTCATGAAAAATATCCCTAGGGATTTAATTCATGTTGAAGCTTCACATGATCTCTCCTCCGATCACTCTCCCACGATCGTTACAATTTGCAGCCCACTAAGAAGTGACTTACCTCACCCATATGTGAAGATGATAAATCGTGTTAACTGGCTGGGGTTCAAAAAATATCTCAGTAGTCATTGTACGGAAAACATCAGGCTTAGAACTTCCGATGATATTGAATTCAACATTGCCAATCTTACTGAAAATATTAAACAGGCTGCTAAACATGCCACTACCTCCTCTCCGCAGACTGGGTTTAATAGAATTTATTCTGCGGACATTGAACGTCTCGTATGTGAAAAAAGAAGAGCTAGAAGGGAATGGCAACAGCACAGATCACCCCAACATAAAATCAGACTTATAGAATGCACTAAACGACTCCATGAGTTGCTTGCATCTGAAAAATCTGCTTCTCTTAAGAACTATCTGGAAGGTCTCGATGTCACAGCAGCATCTAATTACTCCTTGTGGCGCGCAGCTAGAAAACTTAAAACACCCGTTGAGTTTAAACCACCCCTGCGCACTTCGACCGGAGGTTGGGCAAGAACCAATACTGAAAAAGGTAACATATTTGCTGAGCATTTAAAACACGTATTTACCCCAAACTCATGTACTGGTGCTGTTGATTTGCCGAGTGTAGTTGCTCTACCCCCTCGACCCATGAAGTTTAAGATGCGTGATGTACAAAAACTAATTGCTGAAACCAACCAGAAGAAAGCTCCGGGTATTGATGGCGTTAGTAACAAGATGCTGATGCAGTTGCCTCGTGTTGCTATTAGAATCCTGTTGTTTATTTTTAATGGTATTTTACGACTGGAGTATTATCCACACAGCTGGAAACTTGCCATGATCAAAATGATTCCAAAGGCGGGCAAAGATCTTACCAAGGCTGAGTCATATAGGCCAATAAGCTTATTGTCAACAATTTCAAAGCTTTTTGAAAAGCTGCTCATGACAAAATTGTCCCCAATTCTAACTAATAATGGGTGTATACCGGACCATCAATTTGGTTTTAGAAGTCAGCATAGCACCATTGAACAAACTCATAGATTGGTTCATTTCATAAGAAGAGCATTTGAAGAAAAAAAGTATTGTTCTTCCCTCTTTATTGATGTCTCTCAGGCATTTGATAAAGTGTGGCATGAAGGCCTAATTGTAAAATTGAAGACATATCTGCCAATAAACATTGTAAATCTATTGGAAAGTTATATTCTTGCCCGGAAATTCACTGTTGTGGAAGAAGACTTCATGAGTGAGCCCGAAACTATCTCATCCGGTGTGCCACAGGGGAGTATACTGGGTCCAGTTTTGTATTTGATCTATACCTGTGATATGCCATTAAGCAGTAATATCCTCACTTCTACATTTGCTGATGATACAGCCTGCCTTAGTATGCATGAAAACCCTCACGAGGCATCCCGTTATCTTCAGGAACATATTAAGCTGTTGGAACTGTGGTTGAACTTATGGAGAATAAAAGTAAATGAACAAAAGTGTGTTCATGTCACATTTACTCTACGAAGAGACACTTGTTCCCCCATTCGAATCAACAACCAAGTTGTGCCTCAACATTCACAGGTGAAATACCTTGGTATACACCTTGACCGACGGCTTACATGGAAACACCACATCGACTCTAAGCTGACACAAATGAAGCTTAAATTAACTCAGATACATTGGCTGATTGGTAGAAATTCTACCCTCAGTCTAGATTGTAAACTTTTAATATACAAGTCGCTTTTGAAACCCATATGGTGTTACGGAATTCAGTTATGGGGCACTGCTTCAGCTTCCAATGTAGAGAGAATACAACGTATGCAAAACAAAATTTTAAGGTTAATAACATCGGCTCCTTGGTACATGAAAAATTCTATTTTACATCGTGATTTAAATATGCCACTTGTGACCGCTGAAATTGCAAAATATGCAGGCAAATATTTAACAAAACTCGAGTCCCATCCGAATCCGCTTGCCCGAAATATCTTGAACTTTCCTGGACACATCCGCTTAAAAAAGAGGGATACTACGGCCTTAACACGCAACGCAGATGAAACTTTTTGAAAATAATTTTGTGCTTAACACGACATTTATGTATTTTTAATTATTATCACTAAGTTTATGTCCGACACTGGTTGGGCCTAATTATTCTATCTATATTTAAGATTTGAACACTTTTTGTTAGTTCAGTTCTGAAGATACAAAAATAAAATTAGTGGGGAAGAAAAAAAAAAAAAAAAAAACAATTTTGTTTATGTTCGAAAACACAAAGTTGCCCTACATACTAAAGTTTGATATGTCAATCTTTTTTAAACTAAATCTCAATGCATTTAGATCTTATTGATAAAGAAAAATGAATGTTTTGAAGGAAATTAAAACTAATTTCATATATATAAATCTATTTAAACAATAATTATAATAATACGATTGCGTTTAGTTGTAAAATCGCAATGTAATAATCAGGCAATACTTTGTTTTAACAACAAATGGTGCCAATACAACGTAGTCGATATGCCTATAGCCGGCAAACAGCCGCGCTGATAAATAACGCAACTAGAAGAAGAAAAGAGAATAAAATTAATAATCTCTTTTAAAAAATTGTAAAATCAAAGCCTGCTTGTAAGGTCTTTGTATTTGTTGATGTGAATTTAAATTAAGAAGAGCACGTTTCATATTCAAAAGTTGTACGATGTAACGGTATATCAAATCCAGCAGATCAACCAAAAGCAAATAATTTTATTTTCGTTCGTTGTCTTTTTGGAGAGTATTAAATAATTTTATTTTCATTCTATGTTTCTTTAAGAATATTAATTTTGTTTTTATTCGCGTAGAAAATTAATTGAAAAATTTGAATATCTTTGTTTTCATAATCTCTAAATTGTTTTACACCCAATTTTCAAGATGATTTTTTAAGACATGTCTTTTTTTATTTTCTTTTAAAGTTGCTCCCAAAATCATGTCACATTTTCATGATGATTTTTAAAACATGTCTATTTTTTCTATTTTTTTGTTGTAAAAAAAACTCTTATTTGACAGCCCGAGTTGTATTTTTTACTTTATCTTTAATTCCTTTTATTTCTATAATTTGGGCGCCAAAAACGGAATTTAATAACTTGAGAAGTAAAGTATTTAAAAAAGTAAATTTTCTTAAAAAAAAATCAAAATTGGGTGCTATACAGAAAAACCTCGAAGAAAGCAATGGAGGTAAAACTAGTTGACTAAAACTAGTGAGTGGGTGAAGCAATGGCGGAAATGCTGAGTGGAGCGAGGTACATTTTCGTTTTTATGAACGACTTCTTGGGAGATAAATCGTCTTTTCTGAACTATATCAGAATAAGCCGAGAGACATTTAATTTGATACTCGCAAAAATCGAAGGTGATATAGTAAAACAAGATACCATCTTGAGAGAAGCGATAACTCCAGCAGAGAAACTGGCAGCCACACTCCCAATACCTCGCTACTGGAGAGTCCATCAAAAGCACAAATTATCAGACGAGACTATGGGAAACCTTTTTTTGTTGTGCAGTTCCGGAAGTATGCCAGGCAATTTGGAAACACTTTAAAAATGAATATTTAAAGGTTTTTGAGTAGGTACATATGTATATGAAAAATAACTTATTTTATTGTGCCTATTCATAGAATGTAATACTTTGGTTTATTATTTTGAAATTAAAATGAAACGAGTTAAATTATTATAAGTACATTAATTGAAATAAATTCGTCTTTTATTAAAATATAACTTTAAAAATATATGTGTATCATTAGCTCTTGGCAGATTGTGAACAAAGAGCTAGATCGCTTGACACGGTCCATATATGTAGGAATACGTACATCATACAAGTTTTCGTGTTCCTGATATTTGGACATTAAAAGCTCCACAATTTCGTTTTTCCATATGGTTTATATTTATTTGCACTTTTTATTTATATATTAATATATGTATCTGTTATATACACACAAAACAAAAAACAAGCACTTGTCGCTTTAAAACAAGAAAAATAAAGAAGAACACAGAGAAATAACCACCTTAACAGACGAATGCAAATAAAATATAATAGTAAAATTGCGAATGACAGCTAAAAGGAAGAGATGTATTTTCTTCATTGTTGTTGTAAGAAAATCACGAAAACAGAAACCATGTTTCTTTTGTTAACCCTCTTTCTTATCTACCTAATATGCCTACAAACAAACAAGACATGTCCTTAAGACAAGTAAAAAAATCATCATTGTAATTTGTTAATTTTTTCCAACTTTTTTGCCGACCGCCGTCGATTTTAGCGTAGCTGTGGCCGTTGACATTTAGATTTTTATTCGAACATAAACTTCGAATGTGGAAAAACATGCTGAATTCAGAACACCATTTTATAAGTTATGGGGATTCAAAAAATTTTTCGTTTTCAATCCGAGTCGAAACCTGGAACATACCCGATACTCTGTATATAATTATACATACATATGTACATATAATAGTATATAATGTGGCAGCTCATTTCAATTTTGCATAAAAAATTTATGTATCTGGCAGCACAGTTCAATTCGTTCGGGACGATAATTAAAATTAATAGCATGTTTCCACTGCACCTGCTTCGCTCTCTATTCTTGCTTCACATCCCAATCATGAGCAAATTAACTTGCTTCGCCATACAAAATTTTGAGAGCGAAGCAGGTAGATTCATATTGAATCTACTTGCGAATCAAGAAAAAATCCTCTCTTCTCTAATTTTTATCGTAAGTTTATCTGCACTAGTTGACAAAATTAAATATTTTCCTAAACAAAGCAAATTTAAAAGTGAAAAGTTAAAAAATATAATTGTTTTTTGTGTGTGTTTCCTAGGCGTAATAATAAATTTGAATTCAGCGAAAAGTTAATTTATTTAAATTTTATAAAAGTTAAAAAACAATGGAAAGAAAAAAAATTATAAAATCGAAGCAGGTAGATGAGTCGTGTAAACAGCATGATTCATAAACTTGCTTCAGAAAGCGAAACAGGAGATTCAAGTTGTCGTGGAAACATGCTATAATAGCATGTTTCCACGGCACCTGCTTCGCTCTCTATTCTTGCTTCACAGATTTGACGATTTATCGTCATTTTGACGATTTTTCTTTCAAAATTGGATAATTGACGATTTGACGATTTTTTTAAATTTGACGATTTTAGTCCTTTGAACAATGGCAGCTTTAAAGCATTTCTTTATGTTAATAAAGTGTTTATCATTTGGTATGTTGTGCGCAAAAGTAAAGAAAAAAGGCAAGGCGAAAACGTTCACGGTCGTTTTTCTTTTGCGGGTATACATAAATGTATGTATGTATGTGAAAATGACTCGGTTGAAGGTATCCTTTATTTCAAAGACTATTTAAAAATAAATAATTCAAATTGTTATAAAATTATAATTAAACCTGACCTAATAAAAATGTTAAGTTCAGATATTTAATTGTAACGCTTTTAAGTACATCATAAATTTTTATTTTTGTACATATGTTTGTATCTATTCATACAATTAAATATTTGTGGATATGTAGGATTGAATTGTTACGTTTTTTTTATTGTTTTTAATAAAAATAAAAGTGTATAAAAATATTTAATAGCCTTTTGCAGACTTATCGTTTTCGTTCATTCATACAGTTACATACATTTAAAACAAGAACACAATTTTGAGTTTTGATTTCAATGTTATTATGCGAACGAAAGAAAACGTTCTTAAATCACAAAAAGGCAATAAGTATGATTGATATATTGTTTTTGCCCTATTGTTTTTTTAATAATAATAAAAAAGGGTTTAAAAACGAACCATACAAAAGACAACGTACAGCGAGAAAAACGATTTAGTATTCGAGAACACTGAAGATGGCACAAAGCCGAAACCGGTCTGTTCATAAACCAAATTTGACGTGGGATGACGGAAAATCGTTCGAAATTTAAAAATTACATTTTTACAACTTGCCCGATTTTTTTTACGATTTTCAAACACGAAAGACATTTTTTTTTTATTTTTTTCTCAACAAATTGACGATTTTTCCACAAATTTTTCTGGCAGCCCTGCGTCACACCCCAATCATGAGCGAATTAACTTGCTTCGCCATACAAAATTTTGAGAGCGAAGCAGGTAGGTTCATATTGAATCTACTTGCGAATCAAGAAAAAATCCTCTCTTCTCTAATTTTTATCGTAAGTTAATCTGCACTAGTTGTCAAAATTAAATATTTTTGTAAACAAAGCAAAATTAAAAGTGAAAAGTTAAAAAATATAATTGTTTTTTGTGTGTGTTTCCTAGGCGTAATAATAAATTTGAATTCAGTGAAAAGTTAATTTATTTAAATTTTATAAAAGTTAAAAAACAATGGAAAGGAAAAAATTATAAAATCGAAGCAGTTAGATGAGTCGTGTAAACAGCATGATTCATAAACTTGCTTCAGAAAGCGAAACAGGAGATTCAAGTTGTCGTGGAAACATGCTATAAACCAATTCAAGCAAAAATTGTTCCGCATTAAATTTACTCTTGAGGCCCTATGCTCCTTATAGGATCGATGGAAACATATATATATATATATAAATTTACTCTCTTTCTCTCTCTCTCTCAAAAATAGAGACGTCAAACTACATACATATTAAAAAAAGCGTTCGTAACGTTCAGAACGAATGGGTGAATTCACCTTAAGTCTTCTACTGTTGTACAATAATGAGAGAGAGAGAGAGAACAACAATATACACAAAGATTGAAGCTCTTGCAATATTTTAAAAATAAAACAATTTAAATAATTTAAAATAGACGAGACTATTGTAAAACATATATGAACTATTTTGTTACCTAGGAAATAAAAATATTGCATAAAAAAAACATTATTAGTGCCTAAAGCAAAAGCAAAGCCATTTGAGTGAGTGTAAAACAACTGAGTGAGTGTAACAGCGATCCGCGGTGAATCGGGATTAATGTGTGAGGGTGTTTGCAAAAAATATATCACTGTGCTAAAAAATTTTCTGGAATCGATCAGTACGCACGTGGAATATTGGATTCTGGAGGCTTTATACGATTTTTCTATGACGATTGTGTCCAATATATACATAACATAGATCTGGTGCTTAGTGATGTCCAAGAAAATGGGGAAAAAACAATGAAAACTTGGCTGAATATAAAGGAAAATTTAAAGAGGCACTAAAAGAAAACGAGCGCGAGATTAAACAGCTTCTTGAAGCAATTGAAAAAAGATACGGTGAAAGACTTAAAAAATTGGATGACGCACAAAAATTCTGTGACTTAACTGTAAAAGAAATTTAAAAATTACAAATGTAGAAAGTAGTAGAAATGGAACCGTAGTGATACAAACTGAAAACGCGGAAGATAGAGAAAAGATAAAGAACGCAATACAAAATGAAATGAGTGATGACTATGAAATAAGCGTGCCTAATCCAAAAGATTTAAACGTTGACATAAAATACATGAGCTTTAAATATTCAGAATCAGAGATAATGGAAAAACTGAAGAAGCAAAATCCGTTTTTAAAGGCCAGTAATATGAAAATAATAAAAACTTACGATTACAAAAAAAAAAATAATCGGACAATATACAATGTGAAAATAGCCACTGACAGTGAAATATATTAAAAACTAATGGATGAGAAAAGAGTTAATATAGGATGGGAACGATGTAAAGTATTTGACGGAACTGATGTGCTTCAATGTTTCAAATGCAAAGGCTTTAATCATTTAGCTGCTGAATGCAAAAATGAAGAAACATGCTTTAAGTGTCATGGAAATCATAAATATAATGAATGCAAAAATGATATTATAATAAAGTGTAAGTTAACACATACTACTAACACAAAACTAAAACAGCAAACACATCTAACTACTTCATAAGAATTTTCATACTTGTTATCTTGTAATTATAAATTTTACCTTTGTAAATTTATATAATTTTTTTTAAATATTTAATTATTTTTTTGTCAAACATTTTTTAAAAAAGAAAATAAAAAATAAAAAGTTAGTCACATTTAGACAATTGAACTGTGAGTTTCATTTATAAAACCGTGTAAGCGGTTAGGAACTTTCAGAATTATTAACTGGCGCCCAACGTTTAAAAGATATAATTCTTTTTGAAAATTTAATAAAGGAACAGCAAATAATAAAGGCGTTTCTTGTAATTGCAAATTAATGAGAAAAATGTTTATATGAAAAGTTATAAAAATAATAATTAAAAAATCTTATGAAATAAACAATCAAAAAAATTAAAAAGATATTAAAAAAACGAAGGAAGAAACAATATACATTTGTATGCGTGTAAAGATAACTATTGCAATTATTTCCTATTTTGCGTTGGAAAAAGGAATTTTCAAGAAACAAACTGCTAATATCTGAGTGACCTAAACAACTTTAAGAACCACAGAAAGCTCGAGAGGATTGGCGTAACTTCAAGAATTGATTTTCATCATTTTCATCGCAGAGAATTTTCAAGACACAAGCTGAGAAAGAAAGCTCGAGAGATTGACGTTCATAACTTCAAGATTGATATTCATAATTTTCATCGCAGAAGTTGAAAAAACAAAGGAAATATTTTTAGAAACAGTTAAAGTGGCTCAAACACAAAAAGATATTTACTGTGAGTAGCAGGACAAAATACAAAATATTAAACAAAACGAAATTGATAAACTTCGCAGTCTATTGTCATTTCGGGAGCAAGAGGCCGTTGATCGTTTAAATACCATGTGTCAGCATCAACAAGAAGTGGAAAATCTAACATCAGAGTTGGAAAGATTTAAGCACTATGAAACCGAAGTGGAAGATTTAAAGGATGAGTTACAACAACTAAGACATTCCTCTCAACAAGACAAAAATAATCTAACATCCTCACTAGCGGCAATAGAAGAAGAAAATCGACATTTGAAAATGCGTGTACAAATTGTTGAAATGTCTCGTATAGAATCATTAAGAAATCTCAGTGGAGATGATAAAATACAAGCCCTTAAACATGAACGGAAATTATTAGAACAAGAACTCGAAGAAGCCTATCTTCAACTTTCGGATATAAAAAGTTCATGGAGTGGACAGAATCTCGCTTTAGAAACTCAAGTGAGCCGTTTGTCCAAAAAAGTTGCCGAAGAAACCACCGAAAAACGAAAAATATTAAAAATTAAAGATGATCTTGCGGAGAGGGTAAAACATATAGAGTTTGAATTGCTAAAAGCTAAAGATGAAATTAAACAAAGATATAATAACACAATACACTCAATTACAAAGGAAAAGCCAATTGATAATCTGCAATTTTTTCATACTGAAAACTTAGAAAGCGTACGAAAAAATAGAAGCAGCACATTGAAACGAGGACGTTCCACTCTTGAGAAGGGGGGAAGTTAACACATACTACTAACACAAAACTAAAACAGCAAACACATCTAACTACTTCATAAGAATTTTCATACTTGTTATCTTGTAATTATAAAATTCCACCTTTGTAAATTTATATAATTTTTTTTAATTATTTAATTATTTTTGTGTCAAACATTTTTTAAAAAAGATAATAAAAAATATACAGTTAGTCACATTTAGACAATTGAACTGTGAGTTTCATTCATAAAACCGTATAAGCGGTTAGGAACTTTCAGAATTATTAACTTGTATAAACTGTGTACGGACAAATAAAAAACTAAATATGGGCTTAGATATAAATCATTTAACGAACAATAGACATTTTCCAGTTTATCAAAACAAGCTGAGAAATAAGAAAAGAAAAATCTGCTTGGCAAATTGATAACTAAAGAATAGAAAAGCAACTTACACAAATATACAAGGAATAAGAAATAATTTTAATCAAGTAGAAATATTAGCAGCAAACGAAAACCCTGATTTCATCATATTAACAGAGACACATCTTACGAAAGATATTGAAGAGGATGAAATAAGAATAAAAAATTATAATCAAGCTATTACATTTTCAAATTCTTTGCGAACAGGAGGGGTAATCATATATTTTCAGAAAGATTGGAATGTAGTAAAATATTTTGAAGTAGTAGAAGACTCCAAGTTTTGGATTATAGTTTGTAAAGTAAAATACAAACAAAGCCATATGATTTTTACAGCAGTTTACAGATCACCAAGTAGTAATTTATCAGATTTCCTGTGACATCTTTGCTGAAGTCTTGGAAGAAATATGTGAACAAAATTATGATATTTTAATAACGGGTGATTTTAATATACATATACTGGTCGAAAGATAGCTTCTATAAACAGCAAGTTGAAAGGTACTTAAATGACAATGGGCTAAAACAGATCGTAGACAACTTTACTAGAGTAACAAAAAATACAAGAACAATTATTGATTACGTAATCACAAATACTAATAAAATATCAGTACAAAACAGTAGCACGAATAAAATATCGGACCATGAAATTATTGACATCATAATTGAAAGTGAGCAAAATGGCGCTATAGAGACATACATACATATACCAAAGAAATAGAGATGTTCAAATACGATAAAGCAAGATTTAATAGGGAATTAATTCCTTTGCTAAGATACGAAGACATGAAAGATGTAAATGAAAATGTGTATTACTTCGATAGGTGTTTTGAGCAAACAGTAAAAAATTTTGTTATAAAAAAGAAAATAAAAGAGCAAAATAATGTTAGCAAATGGTAACAACAAATACCAAATAGCAAAATTTAAAAATACGAATTATGCATGGGAAAACTACAAAGCCATTAGAAATCTGTACAAATCGAAAATAGAAAATGAGAAAAATAAATTTATAAATAATCAAATAAACAACGCGAAGGATCAAAAACAAATGTGGAGAGAGATTAAAGAGCTGGTTCTTAAAAAACATAGAAATGTGATAACATCAGTGATATTTAATCAAGTAGAATATAATAACAAGATTCAAATTGCTAAACTTTTCAATGAATACTTTATAGATAGTATTAAGTTAATAAGAGAATCAATTGAAAAAGTACAATATATAAATAAAATACCAGTAACAAATAAAAACTTTAGGTTTAGTGCAATAACATTGTGTGAACTAAAAAATATAGTAAAAGAATTCAAAAATAAACCTGACTATACTAAAGTATCAACAAAAATCATACTAGAAAACTGGAATGTTACGGGAATAATTTTGCTAAAAATCATAAATAAATCAATGGAAACGGGAGTGTTCCCTGAAAGCTGGAAAGAGACAATAGTAACCCCAATTGAAAAAATTTATAAAACAAATAAATGTGAGGAGTTTAGACCAATTAATACCTTAAAAATATTCGAAAAAATATTAGAAAAAGTAGTAAAAATCCAATTGGAAAGATACATTGAAGACAACTATTTTTTATCAAAATACCAATCTAACTTTCGAAAAAAGTTTTCGTGTGAAACCGCGATAAATCATGTAATAGATGAGTGGAGAAATATAGAAAAAACTAAGAGAATTATGGCAGTTTTTCTTGACTTTAAACTGGCTTTTGAAACAATCGACAGAGATATAATGGCAGAAAAATTGTATATGTACAGTATAAAAGGCATCGAATTAACGTGGTTCAAATCTTATCTGGAAAATAGGAGACAGACAACAAAAGTAGAGGGAATTAAATCATGTGAAATTAAAAATGACTTTGGTGTTCCCCAAGGATCAATTCTGGGTGCATTAATCTTTATTATATGTATAACCGATATGCCATTTTGAGTATGGCTCAACAATTCTCTTTACGTGCTGTTTGGATTCACAAATAGAAAGAATGCAAAAATTACAAAATAAAGCGATGCGTAGTATCTTAAAATGTAACCGACATACATCTATTTCTGCGATGATAAATGCTCTTAAATGGCTCAACGTAAAACAAAGACTAGGACTGAATACAATATGTTTTATTCAGAAATTTAGAATGGGAGAGGTACCAGAATATCTATGAGAGAAAATAACATATGTTGGTGACATACAACCGTACGAGCTGCGAAATTCTGATAACTTCAGGATCCAACGTGCAACATCAACAGCGATGTAAAGATCATTATTCAATAAAGGACTCAGGCTATATAATGGAATTCCAAATAATTTAAAAACAGAAATGAATCTCAATATATTTAAAAGAGAAGCCGTAAAATTTGTAAAAAATAATATCTAATGCGCCTTAAAATTAAATAATGTATATAAAGTATTATTAATACTAATAATAATAATAATAATAATAATAATAATAATAATAATAATAATAATAATAATAACAATTGTAGCTACATCGATTCGCACCGAAACTCAAATTGCCTTACTATCTACATATGTATGTTTATAGAATCGTAGTGCTAAATAATTTTTCTAAAAACTTTAACGGCCTTATTAATAAAATATATGTAATGGCCTTTTTAACAATTAATCAAGAGCTAGTAGAAGTGGACGTGTAAAACTTAAACAATTTCGAGCTTATTGTAAGAAAATAAAAAACAAAATACATTTTGGAAAAAAAAATTTTTTTAAATAAAACACTAATGATTTGTTTGAAAAATATTTCCACACTGTAAGTCAAAGGAAAATATTTTAAATATGTATACACGGAAAGCTTAAGTCCTTCCTCCATTCGACATCTTTTAAAAATTAATAATCGATGCCTTCTGATTTTGAGAGTATATTGCAATTTTTGAAACTGTCAAAATGATATACTCAAGAAGACCTGCAAGCCTCACTAAGTCGCTTTTTACGAAAAATAGTAAATTGATATTTTGTAATAGAGTACAAATAACCTGTTTTTAGAAAATATCTATTGATCATATTGTATTTATGTTAATGTCTGTGGAAAAAGCTAAGATTTCGGAATTTTATTGAAAATATATCGTTCTATCTTCCAATAACTAAACTAATATGTCAAAACTAATGAGCTATTTTCGAATAAAAAAGAAATTGATGAGTCCGACTTAAACAAACTTTTATTTTTGCCAGGTGGACCCTGGAAAAACCCCTTGGTTCACGAATTTAATAATGCAATGAATAAGCTATTATCTTTGAAAATAACTCAGTTCAGCACCTTATTGAATTGTGCAATCGACGATGCTATGTTTTTACCTTTTGATTTTCAAACAAAATTATAAGACACTTAAAGGGCATGTTTAGAAGTTACAGAAAGCATTCCAGCCCATAGATGTCGCAGATATATACGACGAAAATGAAGAAGATTTCAATGAAGATCGCTTTACTTCCAACGATTGTTTTACTTCCAACGATTGTTTTACCTCCAACAACATGTCAATAGAATTAACATGTATTCGTTATTTTGTTGGTTACATAGCTCAGCGAATATTTCGTGTTAAATGTCGTATGGATATAATTAAACCAGCTCAGACATGTTTGTTCATGCAAAAATTACGAAACAGAATCTGACTTTGGAAGTTTGTGTGCTCCGTTCGATTATTTTTTGAAGTTTGTAAAATTCATATACTATTACAGATGCATTCTTCATGGGAAACAAACAGACACAAATCATCAAGTAGTGACAAAGTTAAAGCTTTGAACCTTTAAATGGCATAAATGTATATACGGAAAATTATTAATTAGTTAAGTTATTAAACAAAAGCTTTTGTTTTATTACAATTTCTTTTCGTATATAAGTACATACATACACATATTGTAAGCACACAACTGAATTTTCTAAAATAATGTCATATAACTCGGTGTGAATCGACGCAGTAGCAGTTGTACAACAATAAACACGTATTCTTACCCTACAATTAAACAATCGGTAACATTGGCATTTGCGTAGCTTATTTCCACATAAATTGTATGAAAATATACTTATTTTAGATTATAATTTTCTCGAATGTGTTGTGAACGAAAAGAATTAACATACTTGCAAAAAAACTTTAACACGCACTTTCTACATGTATATGTACATACGTTTAAATGTGTGTTGCTTTATGCTCTCAATAATTTTCTGAGTTAGCGGGAGTGACAAATTTTTTCTTTTGTTACATACTCATCTAAAAGAAGCGTAAATTATTTGTCAATTTTTAATGTTCTACGTGCAACAACTTTATATATTTATAGTCTTTGGCAATATGATATTTGCAGCAGTGTACAGATCACCAAGTAGTAATTTATCAGATTTCGATGATATTTTGGGAGAAGTCTTAGAGAAAAAATGTGAACAAAACTGATATTTTAATAGCAGGAGACTTCAACATAGACTGGTCAAAACATAGCTTCTATAGACAGCAAATTGAAAGGTGCTTAAACGACAACGGCATAGAACAGATCGTAACAACAATTTTACTAGAGTGACAAAACATAGAAGAACAATAATGGATTACGTAATCACAAATAGTAATAAAATATCCGTACAAAATAATAGCATGAATAAAATATCGGACCATAAAATTATCGACATTATAATTGAAAGCGAACATAATGGCACTAAAGAACCATATAAAAAAGAAATAGAGATGTCAAATACAATTAGGCAACATTTAAAAGAGAATTAATTAAGTTCAATGCTTAAATATGAAGATATGAAAGATTTAAATGAAAATGTATATTATTTCGATAAGTGTTTTGAGCGAAGAGTTAAAAAATTTGTTGTAAAAAAGGAAGTAAAAGAACAAAATAATAATAGTTATCAAATTTTTCATTCGAGATATTCTCCAAAATAACTATTTAATATTTTATTGTTTGTTGTTGGCTTAGCTAGGTATATGCCTGCATTTCATTGGCGGTAACCAAATCATCAGTACCCTTTAAGCCAAATCATGATTGAAAAGCCTAAGTATACGAGCTTGAATGATTTTGAATCATGATTTGGCTAAAGGGTACTGATGATTTGTTTCGAACCAATGAAATGCAGGCATATACCTACAACAAACAATAAAATAGAACAAAATAATGTTAGCAAATGGCATAAGCATTAAATAAATGTAATGAAAAGAGAAAAAATCAACAAATACCAAATAGCCATCGCACCAAAACTCTATGGACTTCCTAAAGTTCATAAAAAGGACACACCACTAAGACCTATTTGCTCCTCAATTAATTCACCATCATATGGACTATGTAGATTTATAGTAAACATATTAAAAAACATAACTAAACATTCAAAATATAATGTTAAAGATGCAATAGAATTTAAAAGAAAACTGACACACGCATCTTTCGGAGGATGAAGTTTTAGTATTTTTTGACGTGATATACCTGTTCCCTAGCATACCTGTGAATTTAGCAATAGATATAGTTAGAAAAAAAATGGGAGAAAATTGCTGAACACACGAAAATACCAAAAGAATTATTTTTCGACATACTAAAGTTCTGTATTAAAGATAACAAATACTTTAAGTATGATAATAAAATATACGAACAATTGAAAGGTATGCCAATGGGTTCACCAGCATCGCCGGTAATCGCAGACATAGTGATGGAAGAATTGTTGGAGACTCTAATGGAGAAATTTGAACAAAAACCAAGGAAATTAACAAAATATATAGACGATCTATTTTGCATAGTCAAAAGGAATGTTGTGGAAAAAACATTAGAAACTATGAACAGGTTCCACAGACATATACAATTTACCATGGAACTGGAAAAAGGAAAGTTGCCATATTTAGATGCAGTGATAATTAGAAGGAAAAATACAATAACAATAGATTGGTACCAGAAACCTAATGCTTCAGGTGGCCTTATTAATTTTTATTCTAACCACCCAAAACATATAAAAATTAACACAGCACACAATTTTGCAAAAAGAGTACTACATATAAGTGATGAAATATTCCATACAGTGAATTTAAAAAAAAATTTGTTGTATATTGCAAAAAAAAACAGTTTCCCACCTATTATGACAAAATATATTATAAAAAATGCTATAAAGTCCATCAACAAAATTCCGGCAGAAAAAGAAGAAAAAAAACGTATTCAAACATATATGACATACAGAAGGTTAATATTGCTCTAAAAACTGACAATACACACAATAAATTATTTTCGAACACTAAAACAAAAATAGATATGTTATCCAACATATGTTGTATACAAAATACCATGTAGCGGAGACGGGTCCAACATATGTAATAAAATATATGTTGGAACGACAAAATCAAAACTTAGAACAACGTTGGCCGCACATAAATCAGACCACAAAACAAGAAAAGGAACAACAGAACAAAAAACAGCGTTAGCAGCCCACTGTGCAATGAAAGCGCATTCTCCAAACATTAACAGTGTGGAAATATTACAACAAGAAAACAATTACAAAATGAGATACACCTTAGAAATGCTTCACATAATAAATACTCCCATGGACATAAGAATAAACTACAAAACAGACACAGAAAATTGCGCGCATACGTATAGACATATAATAACAAAATTTTTATAATGTTAATTATGTTTCTCAATGTTTTTAATTTAAACAATTTTTTTAAATATTTTGAAATTATAGTTCCTTATGAAGAAAACCCGATGGTGATCGAAATATTGAATAAAAAATAAAATATAACATTTAATAAAACAATTAGTTTTACTTAAATTAATATATGACCTAGAGCCTGAATAAAAATACATAAATTACATACCATAAGGTCGATAAAATTAATAAATATATACTCAAATACCAAAACTTTAAGGAACGAATTATGCAAAGTACGAATAGGCAAACTTCAGAACCATTAGAAATATATACAAAACAAAAATAGAAAAATAAATTTATAAATAATCAAATAGACAGTGCAAAAGACGAAAAGCAAATGTGGAGTGAGATTAAAGAACTGGTTCTTAAAAACCAGAAATGTGATAACAACTGTCTTATTTAATGAAGAAGAATATAATAATAATAATCAAATAGCTCGTCAGTTCAATAAATATTTTATAGACAGTATTGAGTTAATAAGAGAATCGATGGAAAATGTGCAATATATAAATAATATACCGTTAACAAATAAAAACTGAAAATTTAGTGTAATAACATTGTGCGAACTGAAAAATATGGTAAAAGGACTCAAAAATAAACTTGATTACACTAAAGTATCAACAAAAATCATACTCGAAAATTTGAATGCTGCGGGAATAATTTTACTAAAGATAATAAATAAATCAATGGAAACGGATTGCTCACGGAAAACTGGAAAGACAATGGTAACGCCAATTTATAAAACTAATAAATGTAAAGAATTTAGGCCAATTAATAACTTAAAAATATTCGATATTTTTTAAGTAGTAAGAGTGCAATTAGAAAGATATATTGAAAACAACTATTTTTCATCAATATATCAATCTGGCTTTCGAAAAAAATTTTCGTGGGAAACCGCAATAAATCTTGTAATAAACGAGTGGAAAAAAAATATAAAAAAATTATAGTAGGTTTTCTGACTTCAAACATGCTTTTGAAATAATCGAGATATGGTAGAGAAACTGTATATGTATGTGTGGCATAAAAGGTATCGAATTAAGGTAGTTGAAATATTATCTGGAAAATAGGAGCCAGATAACAATAGTAGATGAAATTAAATCAAGTGGATTAAAAAATAACTTTGGTGTTTCCCAAGGATCACGTCTGGGTGCATTATTGTTCATTATATGTATATACGCGATAAGCCAAATGTTATTGAAAAGAGTAGTATATGCGGATGATACTTTAGTGTATTCAGTCGGACAAACAGATGAAGAGTGCAGAAGTAAATTGATACATGATGTTTAAAAAATTGTATAAATTGAAACTAAATGAAAATAAAACAAAATTAATAGACATAAATATGACTAGTGACTCAACAATTAAAATTATTATGTTGTGTTGTAGCATAAACAACACAACATTTAATTGTTGTAAACCATATTCTGGGCATTACTCCAATTTGTTTAAGGCCGTGTCAGATAAAACTTTGTAGCGTTGCATGACGATTTTAACTTTGGCGGAAAGGCGTAACGCAAACGGTGTATGACACAATGAAAACTTTGACACAACGCGCACATTATGTGTTTACCAAAAAGGTGGTTATGAATTTTGCTAATTATTTTTTTATTATAAAAATGAAAGTCAAAATATTATTTCCTTTTGTGTGTTTATTTTGTTATCACCTATTGTAGTTTATTGAAAATACACCACTATACAGTATAAATGTTTTTGTTTTTTGGATTTTCAAATACATACATACATACATATTCATATAAAAAGGTAAAATCTTATTAATAATAGGCTGCCACTGATTTTTTACAATAAAATAATGTTATGCTATATACTTACATATAGCATGCAAATACATAGGTACTATTTTATAAATTAGTTAAAAAAAACAAGCTCATATTCTTCAGTCTTGTTGAACCTTCATAGTGAACGGACGTATTAGCGGAGTTTTTTCTTACATATTAAACAAACAAAAATTACAAAAAAAAAAAATGTTCGTAATAAGTACTGATTTGTAATAAGTACTCATTTTGTGAAATTTGCTTTATTTGCACTAATCATATTTTTCATATCATCTGAAACAACAAAAAAAAAACAAAAAACACAAACAAAGTGACTGAGGAATGCTCTGCATGAGTACCTCAAAAACAAAATATTGTGAAGTGAGTTCTAACGGCAGAAATGCCTATTTTACTGTGAGTTCTGAAGCTCTAAATGCGAACAATAAAAATAAAAAAATTGATGATAGTCTTTTTCTAACGGCAAAGCCAATCTTACGTGAGCGATCAAATTCGCTTACTCCGATGCCAAGTAGTGATTCTATAACATTACCGCTGCCTAGTACATCTTTATTTAAATCAGCGCCATTATCCGCTCCGGGCTCGTGTTCATCACTTAACCCAGTTATCACTATAGACGATAATATTCAGAAACCTAAAGTGCCTGTCGGAATGGACAGATATATAACAGTAGTTAAGCGCGGGCGAAGCCCAAATTCATCTAAAATCTCATCTGTTCCGAAGATATCCAGGGATAACGACGCCGCCTTAGCTAACCGACAAAACCGTTTTAAAATATTGCAAGAAGACAACGACAAACCCGAAGTGTCCTCGAAAAAAACCTCCAAACCACCACCAATCTATTTGAGGGAAAAGAATTCGAAAACACTTATTACAAAATTAATATCGGCCATCGGTGAAAAGGCATTTCACATTGTTCCAATAAAACGTGGTAACATTGATGAGACAAAAGTTCAAATATACGATGAAAAAGACTTCCGCAAAATTGTCACTGAATTTGAGAAAATTAAAACAAGTTTCTACACTTTCCAGCTTAAGAGTGCTAAAGGCCTACAGATCGTATTGAAGGGCATAGATTCCTATGTTGTTCCTGAGGAAATAAAAGATGCTCTCACCCTCCAAGGATTTAAGGTAAAAAATGTCTCTAACATAATTTATAACTTAAAATATCACAGTTGAAGAACCACACAAGCGTTCAGGACCCGTACAGTGCCATAACTGTCAAGAATATGGCCATACGAAAAGTTACTGCAAATTGCCTACTGTTTGTGTTGTGTGCGGTGAATTGCATGATAAAGCTATTTGTAATAAGTCGAAAGATCAAAAAGAAAAAAAGTGCAGCAATTGTGGAGGTAATCACACTGCTAACTACAGGGGATGTCCTGTATACTCTTTCGTTAAAAAGGCTATGAGTCAAAAGCCTAAAGTAGTCTCAGCGCAAACAGGAAATACGTTCTCCACCACTCATCCTGTAATGGCCCAACCAATCACTACTCAGGTATCGTATGCTGACGCTGTGAAGATCAACTCTGTTCCCATGCAAAAAGTGTCACCACCAAATAATTCAACGAATGCAAACGCAAGCTTTAATTTTAGTCGCCTCGAAAGTACTATTGATAATCTGGAGCAAACTATAAACAACTTTACAACGAACATGACTAGCATGATGCAAGAAATGCTCCGAATGCAGAACACACTGCTTCTAGCATTAGTTAACAAGCCATGAACACGTTAAAAGTATGTTTCTGGAACGTAAACGGCATTCGCCAACATAGAAATGAACTTGAGCACTTTCTAACGGTGAGGAATATTGATATAATGTTGGTATCGGAGACTCATTTGACTTCGAGAAGCCTTTTTAAAATTAATGGCTACACCTTATATGATTCAAAGGATCCGAGAGGAAGAGCATGCGGAGGATCAGCAATTCTAATAAAGTCACGACTCAAGCACTATATTCTTGAGAACATTTGTGAGCACCATCTGCAGGCAACAAATATTTGCATCGAAAATTTTTGTTCAAATCTCGTGATATCATCAATTTACTTCCCTCCCAGATTTTCAATCACTAAGGATTAATACGAGGATTTTTACAAAACTCTTGGACCTTGTTTCGTAGCAGCTGGCGACTACAATGCAAAACATACGTTCTGGGGATCGCGTCTTATTACACCTAGAGGTCGAGCATTGTTCAATACAATTTCAAAAATGGGTTTGGATGTCATTTCGAGCGGGGAGCCCACTTACTGGCCTACTGACATTCATAAAATTCCGGATGTTATAGACTTTGGCGTCATGAAAAATATATCTAGGGATCTAATTCATGTTGAAGCTTCTCATGATCTCTCCTCTGATCACTCCCCCACGATCGTTACAATTTGTAGCCCACTAAGAAGTGACTTACCTCACCCATATGCGAAGATGATAAATAATGTTAATTGGCTGGGGTTCAAAAAATATCTCAGTAGTCATTGTACGGAGAACATCAAACTAAGAACTCCCGATGATATTGAATTTAACATTGCCAATCTTTCTGAAAATATTAAACAGGGTGCTAAACATGCCACTACCTCCCATCCGCAGACTGGGTTTAATAGAATTTATTCTGCGGATATTGAACGTCTCGTATGTGAAAAAAGAAGAGCTATAAGGGAATGGCAACAGCACAGATCGCCCCAACATAAAATCAGACTTAGAGAATACACTAAACGACTCCAAGAGTTGCTTGCATCTGAAAAATCTGCTTCTCTTAAGAACTATCTGGAAGGTCTCGATGTCACAGCAGCATCTAATTACTCCTTGTGGCGCGCTGCTAAAAAACTTAAAACACCCGTTGAGTCTAAACTACCCCTGCGCACTTCTACCGGAGGTTGGGCAAGAACTAATACTGATAAAGGTAACATATTTGCTGGGCATTTAAAAAACGTGTTTAGCCCAAACACATGTACTGGTGCTGTTGATTTGCCGAGTATAGTTGCTCTACCCCCTCGACCCATGAAATTTAGGATGCGTGACGTACAAAAACTAATTGCTGAAACCAACCCGAAGAAAGCTCCTGGTATTGATGGAATTAATAACAAGATGCTGATGAAGTTGCCTCGTGTTGCTATTAGAATCTTGTTACTTACTTTTAATGACATTTTACGGCTGGAGTATTATCCGCACAGCTGGAAACTTGCCATGATCAAAATGATTCCAAAGGCGGGCAAAGATCTTACCAAGGCTGAGTCATATAGGCCAATAAGTTTATTGTCAACAATTTCAAAGCTTTTTGAAAAGCTGCTCATGACAAAATTGTCCCCAATTCTAACTAATAATTGGTGTATACCGGACCATCAATTTGGTTTTAGAAGTCAGCATAGCACCATTGAACAAACTCATAGATTAGTTCATTTTATAAGAAGAACATTTGAAGAAAAGAAGTATTGTTCTTCCCTCTTTATTGATGTTTCTCAGGCATTTGATAAAGTGTGGCATAAAGGCCTAATTCTAAAATTGAAGACATATCTACCAATTAACATTGAAAATCTTTTGGAAAGTTACATTCTTACCCGGAAGTTCACTGTCGTGGAAGGAGACTTCATGAGTGTGCCCGAAACAATCTCATCCGGTGTGCCACAGGGGAGTATACTAGGGCCAGTTTTGTATTTGATTTATACCTGTGATATGCCTTTAAGCAGTAACATCCTCACTTCTACATTTGCCGATGATACAGCCTGCCTTAGTATGCATGAAAACCCTCACGAGGCATCCCGATATCTTCAGGAACATATAAACTTGTTGGAGCTGTGGTTGAGCTTATGGAGAATAAAAGTAAATGAACAAAAGTGTGTTCATGTCACATTTACCCTACGAAGAGACACTTGTTCCCCCATTCGAATCAACAACCAAGTTGTTCCTCAGTATTCACAGGTGAAATACCTTGGTATACACCTTGACCGACGGCTTACATGGAAACACCACATTGACTCTAAGCTGACACAAATGAAGCTTAAATTAACTCAGTTACATTGGCTGATTGGTAGAAATTCAACCCTCAGTCTAGATTGTAAACTTTTAATATACAAGTCGCTTTTGAAACCTATATGGTGTTACGGTATTCAGCTATGGGGCTCTGCTTCAGCTTCCAATGTAGAGAGAATACAACGATTGCAAAACAAAATTTTAAGGTTAATAACATTGGCTCCATGGTACATGAAAAATTCAATTATACATCGTGATTTAAATATGCCACTTGTGACTGCTGAAATTGTAAAATATGCATGCAAATATTTAACAAAACTCGAGACACATCCTAATCCTCTTGCTCGTAACATCTTGAACTTTACTGGACACATCCGCTTAAAAAAGAGGGACACTACGGCATTAATACGCAACTCTCCAAATGAAATTCTTTGAAAATATTTTTTGTGCTTAACATAACATTTAGGTATTATTAATTATAATCACTAAGTTTATGTCCGACACTGGTTGGGCCTAACAATTATATATATATTTAAGATTTGAATACTTATTGTTAGTTCAGTTTATGAAGATACAATAAATAAATGTATGCGTGAAAAAAAATATTCTTCAACAGGAAATAAATTTTAAAAATAAAAAAATGAGTATTTTTCACATCACATCACATTTTCATATTCTATCATATTCTAACATACATACATACATAAGTTTGATTGTCAAAGCACGCAAAAAGTTGAGAGTTGCCGAACTTTTTGCGTCACGCTGCGTTAAAAGTATTTTATGTGGCATGTTTCGTATAAGTATGTACATTTCAACTTAAATGTCAAAGCGAAGCTGTAACGCAACGCGAAGCAAAAGTTGTATGTGACATGGCCTTTAGTATTAATTTTTGTTCCCAAACAATTGAACTGTGCTGCCAGCTTTTTAAATTTTTCAAGCAAAATTGAATTAAGCTGCCACATAATATTATATGTACATTTGTATATATGTATAATAAAAAACAGAGTATAATTGGAAATGTTTTATATTGTTAATAACTCTGTATTTACACACGCAGGTAACTTGGTACAAATTTCGTGTACGTATTAACATCGAATACATCGAAGGAAATAATAAAAAAAACTTGCAACTTGCTGGATTGTATACACAGCAAAGTGCAAGTTTGGCTGACTTCCAAAATGTATGAATACAAAGTTTGTATACGGTTTTAGTTCCGAAACAATGCAACTATGTGCTTTGTTTACATTTTCATTATGAAACAGAAATGTTGTAATGCACCATTTTTATTATTGGCAAACACGAAAATGAAAACGTCGAGTGTAAAACTTTTATTTGATAATTCTTTTTTAAATTATCAGAAAACTCGAGTGGAAACTGCACAAAATTCCTGCAAAATATGCTGCAAAATATGCTGCAAATCATCTTTTGCGCCTAATTCAAATGAACTGGGAATTGAGTTTGTCATTATTGAAATTTTGTCATTTGGCAAAAAACTCTTAGTGGGTTGTGTATATCGTCCTAATAATAGAATACAATTTTCGCCTCTGTATTCTATACTTGAAACTCTTGCCCCACAATACGATGATATTATCATTACTGGCGATTTTAATTCCAATATATTAATGGTGACGAATCTTGCTGACAATATGTTGTCATTTGGACTTTTTCCCGCTAATACTGAAAATCCGACACATCATACATCTACAACTAGTACCCTCATTGACCTTTACTTCGTGTCTAGTATTACGAACATTAATTTATATGACCAGATATCTGCGTCATGTTTTTCCAAACATGACCTTATATTTTTAAATTACAACTTTGTCATTCATGATTTTGAGCAGAGTTTCACTTACCGTGATTTTAACAGCCTTGATTTCACCCGTTTATCTGAATATTCATCAAACATTGCCTGGAATAATATCTACTTTATGCCAACTATTGATGAACAGTCTTACTTCTTAGAACACAACATTCAATGTCTTTTTGATTTAACAGTACCAATCAAACATAAAAAATAGCACATAAACATAAACCATGGTTTTCAAACACTATAAAACAAGCTATATATCAAAGGGACTTAGCATATGCCAGGTGGAAAAGGTATAAAACTTTTGACCTGAAACTGCAATACACAACTGCTAGGAAAAACGTTAATAAACGCATAAGACTTGCTAAAACTGAATACTATTCCACACGTTTCAGCACTGCAATTGGCAGGCAGTTGAACAACATAGACTTAAATGTAGATGCAAATATGCTTAATAAAACGTTCACTAATGCTCCTGTGATCCAAACAAATCCGTCTTTTTATAATTTTTCCTCATCCGCAATAAATACAGATAATGAATTCAACGGTAATTATTTTCGCTTCTCATGCATATCACAATTTGATGTAATGTCTACATGCTCAATAATAAAATCAAACGCAGTTGGAACTGATAACTTACATCCCAAATTTATTAGAATACTTATGCCTCTAATTCTCCCATACGTCACTTACCTTTTAAACAATATTATTATGTCTTCTACGTTTCCTTCGAATTGGAAACATGCAAAAATCGTTCCATTACCCAAAGGTAATGGTGAATATAGACCAATAGCCATATTGTGTTTTCTTTCGAAAATATTGGAAAAAATATTGTATAAGCAAATGATTTCACATATAAATATTAACAACATGCTTTATAGCAAACAATCTGGTTTCCGCGAGAATCATAGCTGCGTTACGGCTCTTGTGGAAGTAAGTGAACACATACGGCAGGGATTGGAGAATGGGAACATAAATTTCTTAGTACTTCTTGACCACTCCAAAGCATTTGACACGGTAGACCATGCCACATTAATTAACAAATTAAAATATTTTTTCAGATTCTCGAGTACATCAATTAACCTTATTTCATCATACCTTTCAAATACAACACAATCGGTTTTTATAAACAATGTTTGGTCTGATAAACTGACCCTTAAAAGAGGAGTGCCTCAGGGCTCCATATTAGGCCCGCTTCTATTCTCAATATATGCAAATGACTTGCCAAGAATGCTTTCAAAGTGTCACATCCATCTTTATGCAGATGACATACAACTTACTTTAAATACCGCAGCTGAAAACATTGCCACAGGTGTCTCACAGTTAAATAATGAATTAAAACAAATTTATCTCTGGGCTAGTGCAAATGGACTCTGTTTGAACCCTAAAAAATCAAAATGTATTGTAATCTGCAAAAAAAAAGTATGACTCCTTTTATTTCTAGGGATATTGTATTAAATGGGGAGAAAATTGAAATCGTTAATAGAGCGAAAAATCTAGGCATAATTTTTAATAATCATTTGACTTGGACAGATCATGTAAACTCACTGGTTGGCCAAATGTATTTTAAATTACGAGCGCTTTGGTATACACAATACTTCACACCCTACAGAAATAGAATCCTACTTGCGAAGACTTACTTGGTTCCTTCCTTATTGTATGGGTGTGAATTATTTTCTAACTGTGATTCTGTTAGTCGAAATAAACTAAATGTTTTATTTAACAATATTGTACGGTATGTATACGGATTGAGAAGTTCCGATCATGTTTCTTCCGTATCTAAAAAACTTTATGGAGTCAGTTTCGATAATCTATTAAAAATCCGCACTCTGATTTTTTTGCATAAAATAATACATACTCAAACTCCCAAATACATATTTGAAAATAGACGTTTTTTCCAATCGCCACGAAACCGAAACATTATTATACCTCGACATCAATGCCTAGTCTCTGAATGGCAATTTTATGTACATTCTGCTACACTTTGGAATAATCTTCCACTATGTCAGCAACTAAACAGCAATGCTAATAATTTCAAAAAATTTGTAGTGAACTCTTTTAAATAAAATTTTGTAGTTAATTCTTTTACATTATGTGCAATTTTCTATGTACTATACATATAAGTATATTTTTTAGTACCTTTTTAATTATTGCAAACGCTTTTATGTATAACGCATTCCGTTCCTGTACTATAAATATAAGATCAATTCTTGTTGTACAGGAAGTAAACCACTAAATAAATAAATAAATAAATAAAATAAAATTTCTTGTGAGTTGGTCATTATTTATAATTTTTTTTCTTAGCGAACACAAACGTTTTGGGGTTGTTTTTTTATTTGTTATGAGTAAACAAACGATTACCAAACAAAGAATCAGCTAAAAAACTGATGCCTGGAGGCTTATTCTGTATTGCGATGCGAAAGTCAATGCGACTCTAAAACATGCAAATGCGAACACTTCCTATTCTGTGTTGCGATGTTCCCAAAGTACTTTTTTTATTCGCATTTAAAATGCGAAAAGGTGGCAAGTCGGTATTCTGTTTGCGAAAACAAATGTCAGATACGTACGAAAATCGCATAATATATTCGACGGCAAAAGAGCATTCGCAAAGCACAAAAATGTAAGTGAAAAATAATAATTTTGTTTATTTATTTTTACATTAATTGTTGAAATTATTCAGGGAAACAAACAACAAGACAAGACAAATGTGATATAAATACAAAATGAAGTGCCTTTTTTGTTTTGGGATTTTAATTTTTAATAGCTTGTAAGTTTTTTTTAACCGAAACCAGTGAATTTTTTAGTTTTATATAGCTTGTAAGTTTTTTTAAGCGAAACCAATGAATTTTTTAGTTTTATATAGCTTGTAAGTTTTTTTTTATCAAAACCAATGAATTTTTTATTTTTTGATAGTTTGTAAGTTTTTGGTTTAACCAAAATCAATGAAATATATAACCAATGAAGTGGCTTTAAGTTTTTAAATACAAGAAAGTCTGTTATCCATTTTTGGTAAATTACACAAATACATATATCTATATATAAATATGCAAGTGAAAAATGTTAAGAACCATTTTAACTGACTTAAACTCAACGTATTCGCTTGATTTTTTTTTTGTTTGATAGATTGTCAATAGGAGCAGTGCAGAATGTATTTTTTATTCTACATTTTTGCGCCTAAGATAGTTAAAAACAGTAAAGAATATTAGCCAATGATAAAGTTTAATTTGCTAAAAAAAAAATTACAACAAAAAACTCAAAATTAACTAAATTAAATTTGTCTTGGCAACATGGGCGTAGCTAGGTATGGGCCAAGAGGGCCGTGGCACCCACCTAATTCTATAACAATTTTTTTTACATGCATACAATATAAAATTATTAAAAAATACACAGGGTATTGTGGACGGATTACTTTTTTCTATTCAAGAAAAAACAGCCAATTTAGGAATAGAGATGTCTGTTCCAAGGATAGTCTCTCGTCAAACGCATCGTTCAAATCCCCCATTTTCATCACCTGCTGAATACTGCAAGCGATCTATATACATTCCTTATATAGATTCTTTAATTTCATCACTGGGCAGAAGATTTAATGAAGAGAATAGGCTAGCGTTTGCAACTCATTGTTTGCACCCGTTAAACATGCTTTTTTTGAAGCTGGAAGAGCTTAAAGATGCCACCAAAAAGTTTGAGCATTTATATAAGTTGGATGATTTGGAAGGAGAAATTGAGCTTTGGTATAATTCTTGGCAACAAAAAAAAATGGGTAAACACGAATTAGCCGACTTAGAGCTGGCGAGTATTTTGAAAGACGCTGGATTATTTTATCCAAATATAAGGAAGGCGTTATTAATTTCATTGTCACAGCCGTGCACTATTGCAACTGTTGAGCGGTCATTTAGCACTTTAAGGCGAGTAAAAACATAGTTGCGCTCCACAATGACTGAAGCTCGTTTAAACCGTAAAATATTATGCAATTTTGCTTATTAAGAAAAAATAAGCATATGCAGGACTATGTATGCTAAGCGTCCACCGAAGATTGGTAACCGAGAAGGACGAATTTTTTGAAAAAATTCTAGCAAGATTACTCCTCAAATAGATCAAAATTGTAAGAACCATAAAAAATTATAATCATAAAAATCGTAATTTTCGTGGCACTACCCTATTTCATATCCTGGCTACGCCCTTGCTTGGCAACTCCGTAAACACTCAGAGAGAAAAACTTATTTTATTTGTTCATTCTATTCCACCATTTGGTGGTAAAACTATTCTACTAAGGTGCGGTTTAAGGCAAATTTTACCTGTTGTTCCACACGGGACCCGATTTACTTTAATTGAAAATTGCATCATTAGTTGGAAGGAATTTAATTCTTTTCAAAAAGTTACCATAACACAAAATATGAGAGCTAGACCAGAAGAAGTAGGATTTGTCGAGTTTCATAAATAAACTTGGTAATGGTGAATTAAGAAATTATCCAGAATTAGGTGATGACATTATTGAATTGCCACAACAAATAATTGGTTGTTTTGATAATTTAATTACTGATGTCTATGGTAATATTCGTGAGAATATACTATCGGGTCAAATTCTTAATTCCTTAATTTTAGCTCTTCAATAAATAATGATATACTTAATCGTCTTTCAGGGGAAGAAAAGGTTTATTGCAGTTTTGATAAAGTTTCTAATGATGTTAATGACGCAAATGAATATCCTTCTTAATTTTTAAATTCACTGAACGTAAGCGGAATGCCACCGCATAAATTGAAATTGAAAATAAATTCCATTGTTATGCTGATTCGTAATTTGAACACAGCGCAAGCCATAGTAAATGGAACTCGAATGAGAGAAAAATGCTTGCACCGCAACACCATAGATTGCGAAGTATTAACGGGAGTAGTTCGCAATAAAAGAATTTTGATTCCACGAATAAATTTACCATTTTCTGGAACAATTCTTCCATTTAAATTTCAGCGGACACAATTTCCAATTATACCCGCATTTGCTATGACCATTAACAAGTCACAGGGGCAAACATTTAAAAAGATAGGTGTCCTCTTGAGACTACCTGTATTTGCTCATGGATAATTATATGTAGCTGCGAGTAGAGTTCGTTTATTCGAAAATTTTATATTTCAAATGAAAATGGTCAAGGAAACATATTCAATGACAATAGAGTTTTTACGAAGAATATTGTATATAAAGAAATTTTCCTTACATAAATATGTCAGTCGTACTTTAAATATTTTTAATAAAAAGAATTTTTTTTTACTTTTAGTTTTTCTTCAATTACTCCAAAAATGTAATTATTTTTAATATAGGCAATAAATTTATGTTTCTTAAATAAACATCAAAACCGTTTCTATTATTTATTTGGAAAGCTCACATTAATAGATACAACTATTAAAGAATGGAGTAAGTACGGTAATACATTTTATTAGAAATGAAGAAAAATATGACATTTTATCTGAGCGGTTTTGTATTATTGCAATAATGGTTGAATTTCAACCACTGGGCGAATACTAGTAAATTAATTAATGCACAATCACAAATTTCCTTTCCTTTTGTAAATTTAACTTTGACGTTTATTTTAGACCAGCGTTGCGATTACGAAAGCATTATAGAATACCAAATTTCTTTCGCATCGCATTTCATTTGCGCATCGCATTGACTTTCGGATCGCAATTCAGAATAAGGCCCCTGATTGCTTTTTTTACTGCGTTACAAAAATCGTATACATTGTAAATATTTTGTTCAGCGGCTTTATGAAACAACATACTTTGTTCGAATACAAAGCAATTAACATTTTGGAAGTCAGCCTTTATTTTCAAAATGTCGTCGAAGCAAAGTTTTTAAAGAATTGCTTCATTTATGAAATTAAAAAATTTAAAAGAAAGTGATTTATTTAATTACATATTGTATAAAGTATATTTTTTATGAATGCAGTCTTCTTGTTTTTTTTAGTTTTTTCTGATATACATATTTATACCTTGCCAATAAAAGAGCTTTATTTATCAATAGCTATTAAAACAAGCAGTTGACTCTTATTCATTTATTTATTTTTATTTTTTAAGATTTTTTTAATTGAAGCTCTAAACACATAGACAACAGCAGACAGCAAGCAGCAATATGTCAAAAATAAAACCCATGTATTTAAATGAAAACGATTATTTTAACGGCAGCACAGAAGCACGACTGCACAACAGCATTTGCTGCTGCTGCCAACTTAGGCTATTTTCTATTTTGACGAGCCGCATTAAACAAATATAGTGTTGCCATTATACTTATATATAAATTGGAAAAATAAAAACAAAAACTTTTTTAATAATAATAATAAAAAAAAACATTACAAAAATACAATAAAGAAATAAATGTATGTGTTTTTATAGTTTTTCGTGATATTATTATTATTTATTATTATTATTATTATTATTATTATTATTATTATTATTATTATTATTATTATTTCTTTATTAGTATTAAAAATACTTTTAAAAATCTATTAAATTTTTCGTATTTACATATATGTATCTTATATAATAGACAATACGTTTTTTGAATACATTTACATTGGGTTCTAATTTTATATTATTTGGCAGGGAGTTGTAGAGTTGTAAACCTTTATAGAATAGTGACCGTTGCATTGCAGTCGTTGATGTTCTTTCAATTCTAAAATGGTCCACGTTTCTTAGCTGGTACGGTTGAGCGTCTCTCACATATGTTATTTGTTCCGTTAGATATTCTGGGGCTTCACCGTTTTTAATTTTTTGAATAAATTTCAGAGTGTTCAGTTTGAGCCTTTGTTCTATGGTGAGCCATTTTAATGTTTCCAGCATGAAATTAATAGATGTATATCTGTTGAACTTCAGTATGGTTCGCATTGCTCTGTTTTGTAATTTCTGTAGACGTTCAATCTGATTCGCTGTGCAACATGTGTACAATATGGTTGATCCGAATTCAAAGTGTGGTTTGATGATAGTGTTATATATATATTGATCGCTGTCATGATTGAAATTTTTTTTCTAATTCGTTTGAAAAAATTAATTTTTTTGCCGATTTTTTTACAGATATAGTCAATATGTTGTTTAAACTTTAAATCCTTGTCAATGATAAAACCTAAATATTTTATTTGTTCTACTTTCTCTATTATTTCATTATTTATTTTAAAAATTAAGTTGTTTTTAGTTTTAATCTCCATTATCTTCGTTTTATTTTCATTTAGTTTCAGTTTATTCATGTTAAGCCATGTGTTTACGTTTTCCATATCGTGAGTAAGATTGTTATAACATTCGTGATCTGATCCTTCTTCCGTAAAAATTAGAGTATCGTCAGCATATAAAACTATTTCACATTTGTTCAATATGTTTGGCATATCATTTATGTAAATGATAAATAACAGTGATCCCAAAATCGATCCCTGTGGTACTCCATAATCGTTATTATCTGTTTTGGATTTGAAATTATTTACTTTAGTAATTTGCTTCCTGTTTGTTAGATACGATGTAAACAATTTTAATTCTACATCTCTAATGCCGTATTTTCGTAGTTTTTGCAATAGTATATTTCTATCGATTGTCTCGAAGGCCCTTTTAAAGTCCAGGAAAATTCCTACTATTTTTTGGTTCTTTTCGGTTTTTTTCCATCTGTTTACTAAATAGTTAACTGCCGTTTCACACGAATACTTCTTTCTGAATCCAGATTGGTACTTTGATAGTATTGAGTTTTCTTCCATATATTGCTCCAGTTGCTCCTTTACCACTTTCTCAATTATTTTCTCACAGGTCTTCAGTGTGTTTATCGGACGAAATTCGTCACATTTTCTTGTTTTTGCAATCTTGGCAATTGGTGTAACCATTGACGTTTTCAAATTTTCGGGGAATATTCCTGTCTCTAATGATTTGTTTATCATATATAGCAATTTTCCTCCCACAATATTCCAACTATTTAAAATCATTTAATTTAATTGATATTTTGTTATGGTCCGGCTAATTTTTTAAATTTTTACATACTTTTTTTAGTTCTTCTAATGATATTGCACGAAATTTAAATTGAGAGGTTATTTCAGGTATATTATTGTCATATTGCACATTATTTATCGAATCTGTAATTGTTTTGATACTGTTTAATGAAATTACTCCAAAAAAATTCAAATTACTCTAATTTAAACAGCCCTATAATTACTCGTATACAATGGTGTATTAAATTTTCACTTTTTTGCATAAAGGTTTACGTTTTTTACTTTAGACTACGTAAAACTAAAATAATTAAATATAATACCTGCGAAAGGGTTTTATGGCTTTGTTTTGATCAGCAAAAAATCAGTAATAAAAATATCACAATAGGTTCTACAGTAAATATATGATCTCTTTCTAATATAACTGTTGGGGTCAGCCAAAGTCATAAACAATTTTATAATAATAATCGCGACATTAAACCACTAAAGATAAAAAGAATCCCATATTGGCGAGATACTAATTAATTTTACCTGTTATTAAGGTATGGATAACAAGTGCAGTTTTGTTCAATTTAAGTACCACCTGCTATGAAATTGAAGATCAATGTGTGAATAACATGTATCAAAAATGTATAAAACTACGAATTCGATAAGGGATTACTCAATAATAAGTTAATCCTTTACGTGTACGTACGTATACGTTTGCAAGTGATAAATCATAAGAGAAAAATATGGAGACCTTCGGTTATAAAGAACTGGCCGAAGAGTATTTTAGAAATAAAAACCAGGAAGATGTTCTTACTTAAGTTAAAATAAAATTAAACTTAAATTCGTGTAGCACCGAAATACAAGAGCAATTATCTCATTTTGTAAAAGTACTAAAAAACGCTACAAAGAAGTTAGCTACAGTAAACAAAAGTTTTATGTGAAAAGTGGTTAGAAGGCCAACTTACTGTCGCTGTAGAAACAGCAAAGCAAGATAAGGTTGGAAGACCACGCAAATCATTGGACAACTGCAGCGATAGATCTAAGAGGTGGAAACTTAAAGATATTAACGATGCAATTGGTTGTACAAATATAAAAGAATCTTTCCTACATCAATTACGATCACAGAACCAATTAACAAAAGTGGATATCATTGCAAAAGTTATTAAAGCTAGTCCAGTGAGAACAAAACGAATTCTTAAAAGTATACCAACTCCGAGCGATGCAATACAGTACACAAATGAGGAGGCATTAGCCTTATTTCTGGATTTGAAATTAACAAAACAGCAATATATTAAGCTCAGATTGCGTGCGATTGAAAAGGGCTCAAATATCTATCCAGCATATCATCACATAACTGCTGCTAAAATGGACTATTTGCCATCAAAGTATACTATTACAATCACACCAATTTCGGCAGATGTACAACTACAATCTCTACTTGATCACACAGCCGAACGCTTGCTACAATCAATACCAGGAAATGCGTTAAAGAAATACGGAAACACAAAGCTAATTCTTTTTTGTAAATTGGGATGTGATGGTTCTTCGGGACAAAACCAATACAAACAAGTTGTATGTGAAAATATTTCGGACTCGGATATGTTCATGGTATCAATTGTACCATTGCGATTGAAAAAGATTTTGGAAGATTCAGAGCCATCGACTAGTACAACGCAAACAATGGATATTTGGAAAAATGAGACACCATCTTCTACGAAATACTGCAGGCCAATCAAATTTGAATTCAAAAAAGAAACTCGTGATGCCATTAACAAAGAAATTAGTGATATCAAGGCCCAAATTGCAACACTACAGCCATGACAATTACAGTTAGATGGACAGCAAATTGAAGTAAGCTACCAATTGGTCCTTACAATGATAGATGGAAAAGTAGGTCAGGCTTTGACTAACACGAAGGCTGCATCCAGCTGCATTATATGCCAAGCAGCATCAACCCAATTAAACCAAGTTCCGACAAAATCATTAGATAATACCGATGCATATGAATTTGGATTATCACCACTACATGCAAGAATACGACTTAGGGAACATATACTAAAAATCAGTTATGATTTGGATTTCAGGTCTTCAGGATCCATAAGAAATAATAAAACCAACAAAGAGTTAAGAAGTTCAAAAAAGAAACATGTTCAAGATGAACATCGCAAAATTGGATTGATTATAGATCAGCCAAAACAAGAGTCAGACAATACAAATGATGGCAATACCGCACGAAGATTCTTTTCAGATCCAGAAACAGCATCTGAAATAACAGGAGTGGATTTAAACCTTACTTTCAGATTTAAAATAATCCTAGAAGTACTTGCGTGCAATGAAGAAATTGACTCTAAACAATTTGGAGATTATGCTAAAGAAACTGCAAAAATATATACAACCAACTACCCATGGATAAATATGTCTGCAACAGTTCACAAAATCCTTTATCATGGAGAAGATATCATTAAATATCATTTGGTGCCACTTGGAGATCTATCAGAGGAGGCTCAGGAAGAAAGGAACAAGGATTACAGATTTTATAGAGAGCACAATACTGAAAAAATTTCACGAAATTCCACAAATGAAGATATATTTAATATATTGTTGGCAACGTCAGATCCGTTTATCTTCAATATTCGAAATAAATGGAAAGTGGAACTTCGGGATTTAGATGAAGAAGCCAAAAAACTACTAAAGAACAGAAATAGCACAGAGAAAAATATAGAACATTTGCAATCAATATTTGTGTCAAATGAATAATAATTATAATTGCCTTTCATTGCTATTTAAGTACGAAAAACATAGTATTAGTAAAAAATAATAATAAATAGAACCTACTTTCACAGCAAAAAATAAAAAATTTTTCTGTGGTAACAGCAAAATCTCCAGTTAATTTTACTATTTTTTTTGAGTGTAAAAATTTTTTTGAGTGTAACATTAAAAAAATTCCATTATCCCAAAAAATAATTACAATTATTATTAAGTTCCAAATATAACATTTTTTAATATGCAAATAAAAGAAATAAACCCATATTTCACTCCAAAAGTTAAAAAAAAATCAAAAGTTCAACTTTGACCTAGAAGTCCTTAAGAAGTACTCAATCAATTTTAATGTAATTAAAACTGAGTCAAGTTGAACTAAATATCTATCTATTCATTAAAAAAAATTACTTCAAAATTGTGATCGGTTCAAAAGTTACAGAATTTTGGCCAATGAAAAACGATTTTCAGCCACTGTGCGACCGTAGAAATCGTAGATATAAATGTATCGTAAATGTAAATGTTGATGTGCTTATAGAACGCTAGAAACCGTGTCATGTGTTTTTAAAATAACCAAACAAATAAGGGTTGTTTTTTTTCATATTTGAATGTGTATTAAAACAGAGTACATAAATTTATTCTAATGGATGGGGAAGAATTGTTTTTTTTTTTTTAATTTCTTACATTTGTGCAAAATGTACAGACATAATAAAAATAGGAAAAGACGCAGGGTAAGAAGGTGGGCGTGCGACCCATAAACAAAGACTATATCGTCGCGGGCTAAAATAAAAAATTTTTCCGAACATAAAAAAAGGATAAGGAACACTTTTTTATACACACGCGTATGCCTCCTGATTTATTTGATTTATTACTGGCTATGATTTGTGATGAACCTACTAAGCCGTAACAACGAATTGGTCCAGAAGAACGACTTTCAATAACATTGCTGTAAGGAAAAGATTTTAGTCAGTGTATGTATAGTATATAACAATTTATTTTAGGTATTTGTGTCATGGATGCTCATTACAATCTCTAACTTGGTGTCACAAGCTTGAAAGTCGACGATCCGATCCATAGTGTTGCAAACATGCGATGTGTTGTGGCGCATATTGTCACCAATTTACCTAAGCAAGCCAACAACATATCAATATCAGGATATTGAAAAAGATTTCATTGATGGAAAGCATATAGCTATAAAGTTCACTTTAAAAAATATAAAGAGAAATCAACAAGCCGTTCGAATTAGTGATGATAGTTTAGTGTGTTTGCATGATTTGTCGATTTGTAGAAAAAGTACCCAAATTATATTAGCCCTTGATTTTGAAAGTGGTATAAGTTAAAAATTTTAAAAATCTACTTTATCTTCTATTTCATTTTAAATTCTAATAAAATAACATAATCTGAAGAGATTAGCAGTTAGCCATGAAAATTAACTCGATCAAATGTCATTATTTTTTTGTAAGTAAACAAAATACGGTTACTGTTTTTTTTGATAGTGGTATAAGTCAGTCTGTTCACAAAGTTTGGGAAAATAATTATTAGTAATTTTGTCATGTCTTCAGATAGCGGTTCAGGTATGATCAAATAATCCTTTTAATGTAAAAACGTACTATTTATAGTTAATTGGAAACGAATAAGACTAATATCGTCTTCAGATGAATCAGTTCATACTTTAGAGTTGAATTTCGAACCCTTACAAATGGAAGAAAGCAACTTGAAATCAATAATAAGGACACGAAATTCACATAATTATGCACAAAATATAAGAAAAATAAAGAGACATAGCGGAGAGGAATATGAAACAAAAGAGTCTAAGCATGTGAGTGGTAAACTTTTCGAAAATAAAGATTGCCTTTGTTCCAAAAAATGTATAAATGGAATCGGATATGAAGACAGGAAAGCTAATTTTGAGTGTTTTTGGAAATTAGCAAGTTTCGAAAAACAGAATTTGTTTGTGTATGGTTTGGTTCGAAAACAACCAATAAAGCAAAGACGACCCAGAAATTACAAAGGATATATGAGAAGGTGTAGTTTTAAGAGATGACATTCAAAAAGCAAAGGATAACCCGAGTGAATATTACGGATTCACATTTGATCTACAGAAAGCACTTGCTTATCCAAAACTTTTGGTAGCTTATTATAAGCGCAACATGTATGTATACAATTTAGGGTTTCATAATTTCCACAATGAAAATGCTAAACTGTATACATGGGATGAAACAATCGCCTCAAAAGGATCACAGGAAGTTGCGTCCTGCATATTAAAGCACATTCGGGACATTACTAGTCAAAAGCATGTCATAGCTTACAGTGATACCTGTTCAGGACAAAATCGTAATATTAACACAGCTTTAATTTGGTTAAAAATTTTTCAGTAATCTGATAATAATGTTGAAACAGTTGATCATAAATTTATGGTACCCGGCCATTCTTTTTTGCCAAATGATCGCGATTTTTGTTTGATAGAAACTAAAATAAGAAAATCGAATTATTTATATGTACATACCTGAGCATTATTATAATTTAATAGAAGTATGTAAAAAGAAAAACCCATTTTTGGTAGTACGAATGGCTCAGAAAGATTTCATTTCGACACAACAACTAAAGGAATCAACGAATAAGTCCTGTTTCACACAAATCAAGTTTTCTTGATCAAGTTTCAATTAAGCTGGGAGAGCGATAAAGAAAAGAATACATACTCTCCCAATCGCTCTCCCGGCTGAATTGAAACTTGATCAAGAAAACTTGATGTGTGTGAAACAGAACTAATAGAAAGAAAAACACCCATGGAGAAGCTGTGTCTTGGCTAAAAATACAATGGATCAGATTTCTAAAAAATGCTCCATATAAGATGTTTTATAAAATTTCCTTGGAAGAAAATTCCGAATTCAAAGTATTAGACCTCTCACCTAAAAGAGGAAGACCTCGAATATACGAAAATATTGATTTGCTTCCATTATACACAACCATCAGACCAACAGAAGAAAAACGCAAAGATATGATGGATTTACTACCCTATATCCAACCAATTTTTCACAAACACTTTATTTCCATTAATACTAATGAATAATTTACCTTGTTTAGTTTACTTGAAATGAATAAAATGTTAATTACTAATAAAATTGTTCCTTAAGTCATTCATGAAGTGATGCAGTTAATTTTGAAAGTGGTATAAGTCATTTCAACCTTTCAAAACAACATTTCCTTTTAAAAATGGTTATAAATTTCACAATCATAATAAATATTTGTTTGTTGGCACTACTTTACTATCGAAAAATCATATACCATAATACAATTATATTTTATAATCCTTTAAAATGTAAAACTCTAAATTTCTCGAAACAAGGAAAATATGACTTATACCACTTTCAAAATCAAGGGCTCATATGAATGGTAACAAACATTTTTGTTGAGTATTAAATTGTTATAACTTTGGTATTTCTATCAATAAAGTTTAAAAAATAAGTTTTATACATGCATTTACATCTATATATAAATAGGCAAGTGGAAAAAATTAAGAACAATTTTAACTGACTTAAGCTCAACGTATTTGTTTGATTCTTTTTTTGTTTGATAGATTATCAATAGGAGCAGTACAGAATGTATTTTTTATTTTACTTTTTTATGCCTAAGATATTTAAAAACAGTTAATAATATTAGCCAATCATAAAGCCATGATCTCTCTTTCTCTCTTAATTTGCTAAAAAATTACAACAAAAAATATACTGACTTGTTGTTGTTCTTATTGCGCCTTAACACACGAGAACAATTATGCAGGCATAACATCGTACTTTGTAGGCAAGAGAGACGAGGGGAAAGGTTTTTCGTCTGCACAATTTTTCAACCATGCATAACCCCACATTATTAACACAAAACCAATACATATGCATTTCTGAAAAAACAGTTTCGATTGTTTTGTTTTTTATAGAACGTATTTATTTATTCTTCGACCGTCGTGGTATAAACATGGATTTAAAAGAAGAAGGTGGCTAGGTCGCGCAAGCAACATGCATATACATAAGTATATAGTCTTAAGGCTTTGCATATATACATATGTACATACATAGATTCGTAAAAATAGGTAGCAAATTTATTTTGTTTGTTTGCTATTTTTGTGAAATCCATTTGTATGATTGGTTTTCACACTTTTCGTTACCTGCGAAAAAAAATGTACAGTATGATCGCGAAATGTAATCATTAAAAAGTAATCTATATATAAATAGGCAAGTGGAAAAAGTTAAGAACCATTTTAACTGACTTAAACTCAACGTATTCGCTTGATTTTTGTTTGTTTGATATATTGTCAATAGAAGCAGTGCAGAATGTATTTTTTATTCTACATTTTTGTGCCTAAGATAGTTAAAAACAGTTAAGAATATTAGCCAATCATAAAGCCATGATCTCTCTTTCTCTCTTAATTTGCTAAAAAAAATTGCAACAAAAAACTGAAAATTAACTAAATGAAATTTGGCTTGGCACTCCGTAAGCACTCAGAAGGAAAAACCTATTTTATTTGTTCATTCTATTCCACCATTTGGTGGTAAGACTATTCTACTAAGGTGCGATTTAATGCAAATTTTACCTGTTGTTCCACACGGGACCCGATTTACTTTAATTGAAAATTGCATCATTAGTTGGAAGGAATTTAATTCTTTTCACAAAGTTACCTTAACACAAAATATGAGAGCTAGACCAGAAGAAGTAGAATTTGTCGAATTTCATAAATTAACTTGGTAATGGTGAATTAAGAAATTATCCAGAGTTAGGTGATCACATTATTGAATTGCCACAACAAATAATTGGTTGTTTTGATAGTTTAATTACTGATATCTATGGTAATATTCGTGAGAATATATTATCGGATCAAATTCTTAATTCTGTAATTTTACCTCCTACCAATGAAGACTACGGTTCAATAAATAATGATATACTTAATCGTCTTTCAGGGGAGGAGAAGGTTTATTACAGTTTTGTTAAGTTTCTAATGATGTCAATGACGTAAATGAATATCATTCTTAATTTTTAAATTTACCGAACGTAAGCGGAATGCCACCGCATAAATTGAAATTGAAAATAAATTCCATTGTTGTGCTGATTCGTAATTTGAACATGGCACAAGCCATAGTAAATGGAACTCGAATGAGAGAAAAATGCTTGCACCGCAACACCATAGATTGCGAAGTATTAACGGGAGTAGTTCGCAATAAAAGAATTTTGATTCCACGAATAAATTTACCATTTTCTGGAATAATTCTTCCATTTAAATTTCAGCGGACACAATTTCCAATTATACCCGCATTTGCTATGACCATTAACAAGTTACAGGGGCAAACATTTGAAAAGATAGGTGTCCTTTTGAGACTACCTGTATTTGCTCGTGGATAATTACATGTAGCTGCGAATAGAGTTCGTTCATTCGACGGCCGAAAATTTCATATTTCAAATAAAAATGGTCAAGGAAACATACTCAATGACAATAGAGTTTTTACGAAGAATATTGTATATAAAGAAATTTTCCTTACATAAATATGTCAGTCGTACTTTAAATATTTTTAATAAAAAGAATTTTTTTTTTACTTTTAGTTTTTCTTCAATTACTCCAAAAATGTAATTATTTTTAATATAGGCAATAAATTTATGTTTCTTAAATAAACATATAAACCGTTTCTATTATTTATTTGGAAAGCTCACATTAATAGATACAACTATTAAAGAATGGAGTAAGTACGGTAATACATTTTATTAGAAATGAAGAAAAATATGATATTTTATCTGAGCGGTTTTGTATTATTGCAATAATGGTTGAATTTCAACCACTAGGCGAACACTAGTCTATATAATAATTCAAAGTATGATTAAATTTTGAACATCTTTATTTTTTATATTTACATTAAGTAATTTATATCAGAATTATTTATATTACAATCTTTGTTTTAACTGTTGTTATACTTTTTTTATTATGAACGTGCTATAGGTTGTACGTATATACAAATAGTATTATTTTACAATTCTCTAAGATAATATACACACTAGTTAAGAATCATCGTTCTTAGTTTATAAAAAATAATTACTTGAAGATACCACTATATGTATGAGATTTACTTATGAACTGAGGAACGAAAGTATTTACATTTCTATTTATACCCTCGTTCTGTATATTTTGTTTTTATATTTTTGTTATTTTGCTTTGGGTCTGACCTTCAAACAGTCATATCCTTATTTTAATTATTTTGTTTACATATTTTGGTTATTTTGCTTTGGGTCTGACCTTATTTCTAATATTATTTTCTTTGAAGCCACGTTATCTACCTGTCATTCTAACTCAATAGAATGTTGGCTATATAAATAAATTTGCATCAAATGCACACAAACTATTATAAAAATATCTTGTTATTTTTCATTGAGGAACAATTGACACAAACAACTAAATTTATAAAATATTTTTTATATTCAAAGAAGATTCACAGTTTAAAAGCTTAAAATATCAAAAACCCAAAAAATTACTAAAAAAAAGGGTTTTTGTGCCACATTTTCTTTTACTTTTGTATTTACCAACACTGGCTACATCTGTCACGTACGAGGTTACGTGAAATTCTATTTTCAACAGGTTGAGACGTTACTGTTACATTTCATTGCCGTCGGGTAAGCATTTGCATTGCTTTTCGTATAATAGAAACAACCAGCTGATACATCTACATTTACATTTCTACATTTACGGCTCGCTAATTCTACCTTTAGAAAAAGATACATAAGTCGAGCAAATGACTTGGACAAAGTTTAAAAATACATATATATGTAGGTTTACAAAATTTTTTTAAATAAAACAATTGTGCGGACTAAAATAATTTTTAATTGCATGGACTGGCAGAGCATTTTAAAGAAAATAAGAATATTAAAAGAACCTTTTGATAAATCCTACAAATGCCTAAACAATGACAGAGACACAAAAGGGGAGACAATACAGAAACATTTAGATATACTTATAGAAACGCTAGAAAACATAAGGGTTCTTCTAAACATGAATTACTTGCGATTGACTTCGGCACACAAAGTAGCCGCCGAAGCATTTTACGCGGGCATTAGGGAAAAACTGTTACAAGTTACCCAAAGAAAAGGAATAGATTTAAACATACCTTTTTCCCTCCGCGAAAAAATAGTGTATATAACCAAAGGCACAATTACTATGCCTCAAACGGTGATAGAATTCCTTGGTACTGCCGCCAAACTAATTTCTGAGTTTGACGGAGGACCGGAAAACCTAACACGTTTCATTGATGCGCTAAATCTGGTGGACTCAATAAAAGAGGTCCATGAAACAGTAGCGATCAATCTGATAAAGACAAAATTGAAGGGCACAGCCCGAAATTTAATATCAACTGAAAATACTATTCAGGCTATAGTAGGAAAACTCCAAAACTCTGTGAAAGGCGAGTCCGTGGAGGTAATATCGGCGAAACTTCTCAATGTTCGGCAAGCTGGATAAAATGCCAACTCTTATGCCTCAGAAATTGAAATCTTGACAAAATCACTCGAAAACACATACATTTGTGATGGGCTTTCTCATCAGTTAGCTTCAAAATATTCAACGCAAGCTGCAGTAAGAGCCATAGCAAAAAATGCCACAAATGATAAAATAAAATTGATCATGCAGGCAGGCAATTTCTCAGACAGGAATGAGGTAATAGCAAAATTTTTCAGTAGTTGCATTGAAGCTTATGGGCAGCCAAATTCAATTCTTTTCGTAAACGGAAAACAAAGAAAAATAAATATATCTCGAGGTCGAGGAAATAGCCAAAGACGTTTTAATTCTGGTCATAATTACAATAATAATATTGGCAATAATAGCAGGCAGACCAGGCTATACAAATTATCAAAATGGTAGTCGTAATAATAATTATAATGGCACCAGTCGCGGCAGAGGTCGTGGTAATGGTAGACCATACAATCAAAATGTGCGTTATATCACCGAAGATACTTCGGAAAACTAACAAAATCCCCTGAATGTAAAATAATTAAGAAAATATATAATATAAATATTGGCCTCTATAGCTATCTAAGTTGTAGAACATCCCATTTTAGTGGTAAGTCAACTTTTTTTATTGACACAGGAGCCGATGTCTCAGTTATAAAACTCAACAAAGTTCTTAACGAACAAATAGATACGCATGCAACCACTAACCTTAGCGGTGTCGGTGAAGGACTCACAACGACAATAGGCAAAGTCTATACTGACTTAATAGTTGAAGATATTCTTATACGGCATGAATTCCATGTCGTCGAGAATAACTTTCCAATTCCAGTAGACGGAATTATAGGAATAGATTTCGTAAGAAACTACAATTGCATTCTATACTATCAGTGAAATCAAGATTTCATCATACTGAGACCAGATCATTTCGATACAAATATCGCAATTCCATTAAAAAATGCACCAGAAGAAAATTCTATAACTCTTCCTGCTCGATCAGAAGTCATACGATTAATTAATGTAAAATCTTTGGAAGATGTGTTTCTTATTCCACAACAAATGATCCAGGATGGTGTTTATATCGCAAATACAATTACATCAAAATTTCAACCAATGGTTCGTTTTTTAAATACAACAGACAAAAATTTATTCATAAAAAATCTCCAAATAAATTCAAAAAGTCTTAATGATTACAATATACATAGTTCAAGTGGGAACCAACGTCAATAATAAAAAGGAAAAATTAACAAAACTTGCAAAAAATTTTCCACCATTTGTCAGTAATGAACTCAATACACTTTGTTCCGAATTTATAGATATTTTTGGGTTAGAAACGGAAAAAGTAAGTGTAAATAATTTTTATAAACAGAAACTGAAACTAAATGACGATGAACCCACATACATTAAAAATTATAGAATTCCGTACTCACACAAGGAAGAGGTTAATAAACAGGTGCATAAATTATTGGAAGATGATATAATTGAACCCTCTGTCTCTAACGACAATAGTCCAATATTATTGGTCCCAAAAAAACCCTTACCGGGCACAAACGAAAAGAGATGGAGACTGGTAGTCGACTATAGGGTCATAAATAAAAAGCTAGTTGCTGACAAATTTCCTCTACCCCGAATAGACGATATCTTGGACCAATTGGATAGAGCGAAATTCTTTTCAAGTTTGGATTTAATATCGGGTTTCCACCAGGTTGAGTTAGAAGAAAATTCCAGGGATATAACATCCTTCTCCGCAGAACAAGGCGCTTTTCGTTTTAAAAGATTGCCATGTGGAATAAAGGTAGCTCCAAATTCTTTCCAGAAAATGATGTCGTTGGCATTCTCATAAAACCAGCCCAGGCCTTCTTGCATATGGACGACTTAATCATTATCGGTTGTACCACTAAGCATATGTTGCAAAACCTAAAGGACGTTTTTAGCATTTGTCGGAAATATAATTTAAAATTAAACCCAGATAAATGCAAATTTTTTAGAAATGAAATAATATTTTTGGGACACAAGTGCACGGACAAGGGCATATTGCCAGATGACAGCAAATATTCTGTAATAAAAAATTACCCAACTCCAAAGAACGGTGACGAGGCTAAACGCTTCGTAGCCTTTTGTAATTATTACAGAAGGTTAATACCATATTACAGAAGGTTCATATCATCACGGCATTTAAGTCGACTGTCAAGAAAAAATGTTCCTTTTGAATGGTCTATGGATTGCAAAGAAGCTTTTCAATACCTAAAAAATCAGCTCTTGAGCCCGAAAATCTTACAATATCCGGATTTTAGTAAAAAAATTTTCATAACTACTGATGCAAGTAAGCACACCTGTGGTGCCGTCTTAAGTCAGGAATATCAAGGGGTTCAATTACCAATAGCTTATGCATCAAGGGCATTTACAAGAGGAGAAAGTAACAATTCGACGATTGAACAAGAGAGCTAGCCGCCATCCACTGGACAATCCAATATTTTAGGCCGTACGTAAAAAATTCATAGTTAGAACTGATCATAGACCTCTAACATACCTTTTTTCTATGAAAAACCCATCATCCAAACTGACTCGCATAAGACTTGACTTAGAAGAATACGACTTTGAAGTCAATTACATCAGGGGAAAAGAGAATTACGCAGCGGACGCCTTGTCCCGCATAGAATTCTCTGAAATTCAGAAAGCAAATATAAATAAAATTTTTAAAGTCACAACAAGATTACAAACACGTAATAATGAAATAAGATCAGATGGTAACGCAAAGGGAAGTAATGCTATTTTATCGGAAATTTTACACGTTTTTGAATCAATCAATACACTGGAGTACTCTAAAGTACCAAGATTGTACTTTTCAAATAATAAGTTTATTATCCAACATGGAAAAAATAAACTATATAAATCACGAAACCCACTTATTAATGGAAAAATTGATTTAGACCAATTATTTCCACAGCTTGAAAAAGTAGCTAGTAAGATGGATATTTCAAGATTACAATTATCAATTGCATATAATTTGTTCCACACAAAGGACATAAATGAATTTAAAGATACCGGTAACCGAATATTGAAAAAATTGAATATAGTACTCGTACCTCCATTGAAAATAACGTCACAATCCGATAAAGAAAAAATAATACAGAAGTACCACGATGATCCAGTGTGGGGTGGACATCCGGGAATAACACGTTTGCTCAAGAAAATAAAAAGAAAATATCACTGGCGAAATATGACAAGATATATCTCACGTTACGTTAAACGTTGTGATAAATGTCAAAAATCTAAAGTAACCATCAAAACAAAAGAACCCTTCATTATAACGCCAACACCAACAAAAGCGTTCGATATAGTAGTGATTGACACTGTTGGTCCACTTCTAAAATCTGATTCGGGTCATGAATACGCGGTATCAATAATGTGCGACTTAGCGAAATACTTAATAGCGGTACCAGTAGAAAACAAATCCGCAAAAAGTATTGCAAAAGCAATATTCGAGGAATTTTTTCTGATATATGGTCCAATGAAAAAAATACTCACTGACATGGGAACGGAGTACATGAACCAACTCTTGCATGAATTATGCACTATTATGAAAGTGGAAAAACTACACTCTACCCCATATCATCATGAAACTATGGGAACTATCGAAAGATCCCATAGAACTTTAAACGAGTATTGAAGAAACTATATCTCAACCGATAAGTCAGATTGGAATACATGGCTAAAATTTTTCGTATACTGCTACAATACCACACCCTCAGTGGTCCATGAATATTGTCCTTTTGAACTAGTCTTCGGGAAGACACCACCGGTGCTAGATTTCGTAAACAAGGATCGTGTAGAACCATTGTATAATATTGACTCTTATAATAAGGAAGTTAAATTCCGATTAGAAGTTGCACATAGAAGAGCAGCAGATTTTCTTGAAAAAGCGAAACTATTAAGAAAGAAACATTCAGAGGTTAAATCTTTTCCAATAAATATTAATGAAAATGATTTAGTCTTAGTTAGTAATGAAGCAGGCCACAAACTAGACCAAATATATAATGGACCTTTTACAGTCGTTAGAATGGGCGACAGAAATAATGTCTTAGTATCTGACGATAATGGTACAACAACATGGGTACATAAAAATAGGCTTAAAGCCTATAAACGTTAAATTTCATAAAATAGTTCTTTTTGTTTTAGAATTAGACAATTTTCTTTGATTTAAAAATTTTACGACATAACTCTCAATATCATCTGCAAATGAATTTGCCATTTTACTTAACGCATACTTATTTTTAATTCTTTTATGACTTTCTATATTAAAATATATAAGCATAAATATATAAGCATTAAATTACATTATGTTAATCTCAAAAAAATTTATAATAGTAATAAAACAAAAAATATATATATAAAATTTTTTTTAAATCCGTAATACTTTTAAATATGTACGCGAAAAGAATAAATTTGGCAACAACTCAAGTGTCGACAAAAGCAAGAAGAAAAATTAACAAAAATAAATATTTAATGATTTTAAAAAATAGACAGGACTATAAAAAATCATAAATAAAAAACATTGGCATATTATCATAGTGAAATTATATAAATAAACTATTATATTGTGTTTTAAAATAAAAAATAAAAATCTAAGATTGCAAATATGGCAGAATGCCATCAATGTAAAACTGCAATACGCGGTGAAACTGGCATAATGTGTGAAGGAATTTGCAAAAAAGTTTACCATTGTGCTAAAAAGTGTTCAGGAATTGATCAATATTCTCGAGGAATACTGGAATTTAATGGCTTCATCCGTTTCTTATGTGATGATTGTCTCCAATATATACATAATATAGATATGGCAATTGGAGATGTACAAGAAAATGTTAGAAAAAACAAGGAAAATTTAGCTGCATACAAGGGAGAATTTAAGGAAACTTTAAAGCAAAACGAAAAAGAAATTAAAAAACTTCTTGAGGCTATTGAGAAAAGGTATGATGAGAGATTAAAAAAATTAGATGAAGCGCAAAAATACTGTAATTTAAATGTGAAAGAAATTAAAAATTTATACAAAACAATAGATGAACAACAACATAAAAATAAAGAAATGTGCAACACAATTGAAGAAAAAAACAAAGAAATGTGCAATGAAATAAAACAAACAATAAAGGAAACAAGCGCGAAAACAAGTAAACTATCATTTTCTGATGCGTTAAAAAATAATATAGTGATGCCAGACCAAAATAAACAAAACCCGCTAATTATTAAACTGAAAGAAAAACAGGACGTAGTAAAAACAAAAGAAGATTTAAATAAAAAAGTTAATCCAACTAATTTTAAAATTGTCAATGTAGAACAGAGGAAAAATGGATCAGTTGTTATTCAGAGTAAAAGTAACGAAGAGAGAGAAAAAATTAAAGAAACAATAGAAACTGAAATGGGTGAATCGTATGAAATTATGGTTCCAAATCCAACAGAAATGAAAGTCAAAGTAACTGGAATGACTTTTAAGCTGAAGGAGAGTGATATTATTGAAAAACTAGAAAAACAAAATGATTTTCTTAAAGAAAGCAAGATGGAGGTGATAAAGCTTTTCGAACATAAAAGAATTGGGCGTACAATATACAACGCGATACTTAAAATGAACAACTCATACGTAAAGGTAATGACGGCTCAAAGAGTTAATATTGGATGGGAGAAATGTAGGGTTTTTGATGGCACTGATATTACGCGATGTTTTAAATGCAAAGGGTACAACCATAAATCATTGGATTGCAAATTCCAAGAGGTATGTTACAAATGCCATGGAAATCATAAATCAAAAGATTGTAACAAAGAAGTTATAAATAAATGTATTAATTGTGTGAGAATTAATAACAAGTTGAATCTTGGTCTGGATGAAAACCACCTAACAAGTAATAGAGAATGTCCGGTGTTCCTAAATAAGCTAAATGCGAAAAAGAGAAAAATTGGTCTCGCGGCTTAACAATCATGGCAAATTTATGGTATATATACTAATATACAAGGACTTGTAAATAATTACAACCAGCTAAAAATAATGGTGGAAAAAAAGAAGCCTGAATTTGTTGTTCTCCCGGAAACACATTTAACTATAGACGTTAATGAGGAAGAAACACAACTAACAACGTTCACAAATTCAACAAGGACAGGAGGAGTAACCATGTATATCAAAAATAAATGGCATGTGAAAAAAATCGCTGAAAAAGTTGTTGACTCAAAAATATGGATTACTGCTTATTTAGCGAAAAATAATAACAACAAATTTGTAATTACAGCTGTATACAGATCACCAAGCAGTGCTGAAATAGAGTTTTTAGAAGCATTTGAGGAAATATTAGAAGAGATAAATGAAGCAAATTGTGATATAATAATAGCTGGCGATTTCAATATAGACTGGAGTAAAGAGGGTTTTTATAAAAACAAAATGAGTTGTTTACTTGATGACAACGGCCTTAAACAGATAATGAATGAATTTACAAGAATAACACAGAACTCAAAAACAGTAATTGATTATATAATAGGGGAATTCACACCGAGTCTGTTAATCCGGTAATTTGTTAGTTGGTAATTTGTTAAAACACTTTACTGTGAACACACTTTTTGTTCTATCTCAGTAGTGCGGTAACTTTTGCTACAAAACAGATGATTTAAATTTATTAAAAAGCAAAAATGCCTCGAGAAAGTGCAAAAACAAAAATAGTAAAAAATTTAATTGAAAATTCTTTGTTACCGAGTAACAAGAAAATTACCAAGCTTGCCAGACTGGTACTTTGTTACTCGGCAGTTCGATAATTTGTTAATTTTACAAAAACAAAATACACGTAAAAAACTATCGAATAACGACTAACGAATTAACAAGGCCGGTGTGAATAACCCTAATAACAAACAACACAAATATATCAACAAACATTAATACTTCAAACAAAATTACAGATCATGAAGCAATAGACATAATAATAAATAATGCAGAATACAATCCTAATGCGTATAAAGATATTGAAATATTTAAATATAATAGAGACCAATATAATAGAGAAATATGGAACATACAACAAATAAATATAAATAATGACCTAAACAACAACGTCAACTTGTTTGATAAATACTTGGAAGATGCAGTCAAAAAATTAACCAAAAAAAAAGAAAATGAAAGAAAATTTTAATTGCAAATGGTTTAACGAAGAAATAAGACTTTTAAAAAGGGAAAAAATTAGAAAATACCAAATAGCAAAGATACAAAATACAAATGAAGCTTGGGATAGCTATAAAACAACACGAAATTTGTACAAAGTAAAAATTGAAAACGAAAAAAATAATTATTTAAATAACAAAATTAATAATATTAATGACCAAAAAGAAATGTGGAGGGAATTAAAAAAACTAATTTTAAAGAAAACAAAAAGTGCAATTGAAACTGTGATATTTAATCAAATAGAATGTAATGAAAATTTTGAAATAGCCGATAACTTTAATAAATATTTTATAAACAGTATCAAAACAATTACAGACTCGATAAATAATGTGCAATATGACAATAATATACCTGAAATAACATCTCAATTTAAATTTCGTGCAATATCATTAGAACTAAAAAAAGTATGTAAAAATTTAAAAAATTAGCCGGACCATAACAAAATATCAATTAAAATGATTTTAAATAGTTGGAATACTGTGGGAGGAAAATTGCTATATATGATAAACAAATCATTAGAGACAGGAATATTCCCCGAAAATTGGAAAACGTCAATGGTTACACCAATTGCCAAGATTGCAAAAACAAGAAAATGTGAAGAATTTCGTCCGATAAACACACTGAAGACCTGTGAGAAAATAATTGAGAAAGTGGTAAAGGAGCAACTGGAGCAATATATGGAAGAAAACTCAATACTATCAAAGTACCAATCTGGATTCAGAAAGAAGTATTCGTGTGAAACGGTGGTTAACTATTTAATAAACAGATGGAAAAAAACCGAAAAGGACCAAAAAATAGTAGGAATTTTTCTGGACTTTAAAAGGGCCTTCGAAACAATCGATAGAAATATATTATTGCAAAAACTACAAAAATACGGCATTAGAGATATAGAATTAAAATGGTTTACATCGTACCTAACAAACAGGAAGCAAATTACTAAAGTAAATAATTTCAAATCCAAAACAGATAATAACGATTATGGAGTACCACAGGGATCGATTTTGGGAGCACTGTTATTTATCATTTACATAAACGATATGCCAAACATATTGAACAAATGTGAAATAGTTTTATATGCTGACGATACTCTAATTTTTACGGAAGAAGGATCAGATCGCGAATGTTATAACAATCTTACTCACGATATGGAAAACGTAAATACATGGTGCATAGAAATAAACAAAATTTGGTCGAATATAAACATGAATTTAAAGCGGCGCTTAAAGAAAATGAAAATGAATTTAAACAATTATTGGAAGCTATTGAAAGACGTTATGACGAAAGAATTAATAAAATAATTTCATGTCAAAAGTCTTGTGAAAAAAATGTAGGAGAAGTAAAAAAATTGTTTATCAATATTCAAGATGTAGAAAATAACAACAAACAGCTATGTCAAACAATAGAGGAAAAAAACCAGAATATGTGTAAAGAGATAAAAAAAGCACTAAATGAAAAAAACAACAAAACAACAAAAATATCATATGCAGATGCGATCAAAGTGTTGCCAGAAACAAGCAAAAGGGTTCCCCTAATTGTAAAACCTAAGGAAAAACAATCAGCCGAAAAAACAAAAGAAGAACTAAATAAAGTAAATCCAGTTGACTTGAAAATAACAGACGTTGAAAGTAGAAGAAACGGAACTGTAGTTATACAGACAGATAATGGCGAGGAAAGAGATAAAATAAGAAGAGCAATCCAGGAAAAGATATCTGAAGATTATGAGGTGAAGGTGCCAAATCCAATGGACTTAAAAGTAAAAATAACGGGTATGTCATTTGATCATGGAGAAACTGAAATAATTGAAAAACTGAAAAAACAAAATCCGGCCCTTGCAAATGCTAATATTAGATTTATTGAAAAATATAAAGTCAAAATTGGCAATAAAACGCTGCATAATGTAAAATTAAAATTGGACATGGAGGCATATAAGAAAGCTATAGAAATGTCAAAAGTAAATATTGGGTGGGAGAGGTGCAAAATATATGACGGAACCGAAGTAACACAATGTATGAAATGTCGAGGTTATAACCATGTAGCAAAAAACTGTAAAAATCAAGAAATCTGCGCCAAATGCCATGGACAACACAGTACAAAAAACTGTCAGAGTGATGAAAGAGTAATGAAATGTATTAACTGTGCGAAAGTAAACAACAAACTTAATATGGGATTAGACGATAATCATCATACTAATGATAGGAAATGTCCAGTATACCAAAATAAGTTATCAAATAAATTAAGAAGGATTGGCATAACCGCTTAACAATTAAAGGAAATTCGTATGTTATATACTAATGTGCAAGGTCTTCTTAACAACTACACACAAGTTGAAATTGTGGCAAAGATGGAGAACCCTGACTTTTTCATATTATCTGAAACACATACAACAGATGAAATAAATGAATCTGAAACAGCCTTGAAAAATTACAACCATATCATGTCTTTATCAAAATCAAAAAGGACTGGCGGTGTAATAATATATTTTAAAAAACAATGGAATGTAACCAAAATTATTGAAAAGGTCGAGGATACTAAGTTCTGGTTCTTGGTGTGCAGGGCAACATATAACAAATATAGTATTATAATTGGTGCAATATATAGATCGCCTAGTCATAGTGAATATGAATTTTGTAACATATTTGAAGAAATAGTCGAAGAAATCTGTGATAGCAACTGTGATAATAATCTTAACAACTGTGATATTTTACTAACTGGAGACTTTAATATAGATTGGTCAAGGAACTCGACATATAAAACCAAAATTAATAGTATACTTAATGATAACGGCCTGAAACAAATTGTGAATGAAAGCACACGGGTCACAAAAAACTCAAGTACAATAATAGACTATGTGATAACAAATAATTATAATATAAAAGCTACTAATAGCGTTACAAGTAAAATAGCTGACCACGAAATGATAAATATTACCATTGGGAATATAAATAACGTATCTTTTGATGAAAGAAAAATAATAGATAAATTTAAATACAACAAGAATATTTTTTTCTCAGAACTTAAGGATAACTTGAATTTTGACGAAGATAAAAGTATTGACGAGAACGTAAAAATATTTGATAATAGCTTAAAAGAAGCAATAAAAAAATGCACCTCCAAAAAAACCATACAAGCAAAGAATAATATAAATAAATGGTTCAGCACGGATCTTCAATCAATGAAAACAGAAAAAATAATAAAATATTTACGAGCCAAAACTGCAGGCACATCTGACGCCTGGATGGAATATAGAATAATAAGAAATAAATATAAAGTAAAAATCGAAAACAAAAAAAATGACTACATAAATAAAAAAATCAGTGACGCTCCAGATCAAAAGCAAATGTGGAAACAAATTAAAGAACTTGTTCTTAATAAAAGTAAAAATATTATAAAATCTGTGATATTTGGCCAAAGAGAATACAATGACGAAAAGGATATAGCTAATAAATTTAACACATATTTTGTAGATAGCATAAAAGAGATAAGAGATTCGATTGAAGAAGTGCAATATGTAAATCAAATTACAATTAGTGTGTCCAATACTTTTAAATTTCGTGCAATAAATATTATAGAACTACAGAATATAATAAAGCAAATGAAAAATAAGAATGACCATGAGAATGTAACAAATAGAATTATTCTTGATAATTGGAGTATTATGGGTAACGCAATTTTAAGAATCATAAACGTATCGCTGGAGAAAGGGGTATTTCCCGAAAATTGGAAGGATACAATGATAACACCAATTGAAAAAGTGACAAATACCAAAAAATGTGAGGAATACAGGCCTGTTAACTCATTAAAAACATGCGAAAAAATTTTGAAAAAAGTGGTTAAAGTGCAGCTTGAAGAATATATCGACGCCAATAAGATACTATCTAAACATCAATCTGGTTTTCGTAAAAAGTTTTCGTGTGAAACAACAGTTAATTATGTCATCAGTAAATGGAAAGGTTTGGGAAATACAAAGAAGGTGATGGCAATCTTTCTTGATTTCAAGAGAGCCTTTGAGACAATAGACAGGCAAATACTGATAAAAAAGCTATATATGTATGGAATAAGAGACAAAGAACTGGAATGGTTTCAATCATATTTAAAAAATAGAAGGCAATCGACTAAGGTAAACGGTGTGCAATCGCATGAAATATTTAATGATTTTGGTGTACCACAAGGATCAATATTGGGAGCACTTCTATTTGTATTATATATTAATGATATGCCAAACATTTTGCATAAGTGTGAAATTACTATGTATGCTGACGATACCCTTATATTTACTTCTGCTGACAGCGACGAGGAATGTCGAACAAATATGTCGTATGATATTAGAGAAATAAACAGATGGTTAAAAATGAATAAGCTTAAGCTAAATGAAAATAAAACAAAAATAATGGAACTAAATTTTAATTCAAGCGACGAATTTAAAATAAATGACGTTATCATAGAAAAAGTAAACTATATTAAATATCTCGGATTCATTTTAGATAAGAAATTAAATTTTAATGAACATATTGACTATACATGTAAAAAAATTGGTAAAAAAATTGCCTTTCTCAAACGAATAAGAAGTAAAATATCGAAATCAACTGCTATTAATATATATAACACTATTGTTAAGCCGCATTTTGAGTTTGGATCGTCAATTTTATATACCTGTAGTAACACAACACAAGTAACAAGAATGCAAAAACTTCAAAATAAAGCAATGCGAATAATTTTAAAATGCAATCGATATGCGCACATAAACATAATGCTACAAAGTCTTAAATGGATGACCATAAAACAAAGACTACAACTCAACACTATTAAGTTTATACGGAAAATGAAGAACGGAGATGCGCCTCAATACCTGTGCGAACAAATAAAGTATGTGGGGGAGAGCCTACCCTATGGCCTTAGAAATGCAGACGACTTTCGAATTCAGAGGGTGATGTCTACACAAATGCAGAGAACAGTGTTCTATAAAGGTTTTCAGCTTTACAATTCTTTGCCAAATAATATAAAAAATGAAACAAACAATAATATTTTTAATAAAAAATGTGTTAATTTTGTCCTATTTGGTTTAGTCTGATTAATTTAAATATATTGTAAAGATTGCTTTTTTTCTCTACTTACTAGTATATACATTTATATTTTGTCAAATAAAGTATTTTTAATACTAATAATAATAATAAAAAAAAAAAAAAAAAAAAACATGAATAAACTGAAACTAAATGAAAATAAAACAAAGATAATGGAGATTAATACCAAAAGCAACATAATTTTTAAAATAAATAATGAAATAATAGAGAAAGTAGAAAAAATAAAATATTTAGGCTTTATCATTGACAAGGACTTAAAGTTTAAACAACATATTGACTATATCTGTAAAAAAATCGGCAAAAAAATTAATTTTTTCAAACGAATTAGAAAAAAAATTTCAATCATGACAGCGATCAATATATATAACACTATCATCAAACCACACTTTGAATTCGGATCAACCATATTGTACACATGTTGCACAGCGAATCAGATTGAACGTCTACAGAAATTACAAAACAGAGCAATGCGAACCATACTGAAGTTCAACAGATATACATCTATTAATTTCATGCTGGAAACATTAAAATGGCTCACCATAGAACAAAGGCTCAAACTGAACACTCTGAAATTTATTCAAAAAATTAAAAACGGTGAAGCCCCAGAATATCTAACGGAACAAATAACATATGTGAGAGACGCTCAACCGTACCAGCTAAGAAACGTGGACCATTTTAGAATTGAAAGAACATCAACGACTGCAATGCAACGGTCACTATTCTATAAAGGTTTACAACTCTACAACTCCCTGCCAAATAATATAAAATTAGAACCCAATGTAAATGTATTCAAAAAACGTATTGTCTATTATATAAGATATATGTAAATACGAAAAATTTAATAGATTTTTAAAAGTATTTTTAATACTAATAAAGAAATAATAATAATAAAATAATAAATGTGTTTATTTAATTATTCTTTTCATGAAAAAGGGAGGTGTAGCGTGTTTCACTGGTCGCATACATACACATATGTACCTTCTGTATGTCACTGAAACTCAACACTTTGTTTGAGTTATTTGTCCACACAGCCATACTTAAATGTGGGAATTGCTGAACAAGCATATTCCCACTTATTAGTTAAGTCTAGAAACAGACATTTATTATTAAGTTAGTTTAAGTTTTAAAATCAGTATCAATCAACAATTCAAATAAACGACAATGTAAACAATCAACAGCTTTAGCACAGCACATCTTAACTAACAACCACACAGCTGACTTTAATAATGTAAGAGTGGCTGACTTCCTAAATGTATATTTACAATGTATCAATACAGTGTTAATACCAAGTTGATACATTGTGTATATGCTTTTTTAATACTTTGCATACTGTTGATTTGCAACCGTTACATCGTTTAGGAACATTTATATGCATTATATCATTCATAATAAAGCGAACAATGGCAGAAGAGCATATTTTATTGCAAAAATAAACACGGGTATCAAAAAGGATACCAAAAACAAGGCTTTGTGCAAACAATCGATGCAGTAAATTTTTTTACTAAGCTAATTTATTTTAATTTTTTAGAAACTTCTGTGTTTGTTAAATGGTTCACACAAAAACCATTTTTTACTTTAATAAAAAAATGAAGATAAATAAGTGAACATAGAAATATATTAAATTATAAGAAAACCGCTTATAGCATGTTTCCACGACGACTTAAATCTCCTGTTTCGCTTTCTGAAGCAAGTGTAGTGTACCCACAGCGCCATACAACATGACAGTGTATATTCACCACCTTCAACTGTAGGAACATACACATGATACAACATGAGGGAAACGGAGTAGGCCAGGGATACCTAGATATCCCGGAGAGCCAAAATTAAAGATCCACAAAATATCCAACAATAATTCAAATTACATCAATGTAAAGTACAAAAACAACAATTTAACTTTTCTAATCGACACTGGCGCCGATATATCACTCTGTCGTATTCGTAAAGAATTCTCAGGTGAACAATACAAACCAGAAGAAAAATGCAAATTAACAGGCATCACTACAGAAGAAATTGAGTCAATAGGAACACTAGAATAAAAATTAAATTCATCAGAAGAAACATTCATCCACAAATTCCAGTTAGTACAAGAAAATTTTCCTATAGAAACGGACGGAATACTAGGAAGAGACTTCTTTAAGAAATATCTTTGTAAAATTGATTATGAAACATTTACAATTTCACTTTTCATTAACAACAACACAATTATACTACCAATGCAGTCAAAAGCATTCGACACCCTAAAAATAACCATACCACCAAGAACAGAGATTATTCAACCCATAAAACTAAACCTTACCGAAGATAGCGTCATACTTAATAATGAATTAAAAGAAGGAATTTTTTTGAGTAACTCAATAGCACCAAAGAATGGCATAACCCACATTAAATTACTAAACACAACAAACGAGACAGTGACATTAGAAGGCATTAAACTGCATACTGACCCACTTTCATACTACGAAATTTTAAATTACAATGACAATAAAAATAAAATAAACACTGACGAACGCTTTAAACAAGTACTAAATGAATTGAAACTAAACACCAATGACGAATATGCGAAAGCAGAGTTAATAAAAATATTTAAAAATTATCAAAACATTTTTCACCTAGAAAACGAAAAATTAACAGTCAACAATTTTTACAATCAGAAAATCGCAACCTCAGACAACAATCCGGTTTATATTAAAAATTACAGACTACCACATACACATACAGATATAATTAACGAACAAGTACAGAAAATGTTTAACGATGACATAATAGAGCCATAAGTCAGCCCATACAATGCTCCACTCCTTTTAGTACCAAAGAAAGGAACTGAAGATAAAAAGAAATGGAGACTTGTAGTAGACTTCCGCAAATTAAATGACAAAATAATAAGCGATAAATTTCCCTTAACAAGATTGGAAGACATTTTGGATAAACTAGGCAGAGCCAAATGGTTCTCAACACTTGACATGACAAGTTCTTTCCATCAAATTGAACTAGACAAAGAATCTAGACCACTAACAGCATTTTCAACACCAAACGGACATTTTCAGTTTAAACGATTACCATTCGGTTTAAAAATTTCTTCAAATAGTTTTCAAAGAATGCTAACAATAGCACTTTCAGGGCTAGAATCAGAAGCATTTCTCTACGTAGACGACATAATTGTATACGGATGTAGCCTGAATCATCACAATCAAAACTTAATCAAAGTACTGGACAGATTAGAAAAATATAATTTAAAATTAAATCCGAAGAAATGTTGTTTCCTACAACCAGAAGTTATTTACTTAGGACATTTGATTACTAGAGACGGCGTAAAGACAGACCCCTCCAAATATAAGGTGATAAAAAATTATCCAACACCAAAAAACGCAGATGAAGTAAGGAGATTCGTTGCATTTTGCAATTACTACAGAAAATTCATACCAAACTTTGCTGATATAGCCAAAGACTTAAACGTTTTATTAAAGAAAAAAATGAAATTTATATGGACAGAAAAATGCCAACATGCCTTTGAAGAATTGAAAGAAAAGTTAATTAATCCACCAGTATTGCAATATCCAAATTTTGATAAACCTTTTATTTTAACAACAGACGCATCTAATTACGCATTAGGAGCAGTTTTATCACAAGGCGAAATAGGACAAGACTTACCCATTTCATACGCAAGCAAATCACTGCAAAAACATGACATAAACAAGCCAGTTATAGAAAAAGAACTCCTTGCAATTCATTGGAGCATAAATTACTTTAGACCATACCTTTACGGTAGGAAATTCATAGTGGTAACTGACCACAGACCTTTAATTTCACTATTTACACACAAAAACCCTTCGTCAAAAATGACTAGAATTAGATTAGATTTAAGCGATTACGATTTCTCCATCATATACAAAAAAGGAAAAATGAACACTAATGCAGACGCTCTTTCTAGAATAGAAATTAATTCAGAAGTACTAAAACAGATGATACCGAAAGAAATAAATGATAATGAAAAGAAGATATTAGCAACAACGAGGGCAATGAAAAATAAACTAGATGAGGCAAATAATAATCTAAATGAGATAAATAAAAATTTAAATGAGGCAAATAATATAATAAATAATGGAAAGAATAATAAACATAATAAAACACGTGTAGAAGAAGATAAAATGGAAACATGCATCTCTCAGAAGTCTGATCAACTTCAAATATGGGAATGCACATCCATAAGTGATGTTAAAAATATTTTTTTTTTTTTATTTATTTATTTATTTAGCTATTATTTACAATTTAAAATGTTAGTTCTTTGGATTTTCATTCTTTAATCAAAATTTTTTACATACAATGTTAATTGCCTTTTAAAAAGATAATAATTGTTTTCATTTTTTAACTCTGGAGGCATTTCATTATAAAGTTTAAGACCATTATAAAATAATAAGTTTTGCGAATAATTTTTTCTACAAAATTTTAGTCTAAAATCTCCCATATTTCTTAAATAGTAGGGTTGAACTTCTGCTACATATGTTAGTTGTTTTTCCAGATATCTCGGCATCATACCATTTTTCATTTTAAATATAATCATTAAAACATTCATAATCAGTCTTTGATTTACTGATAGCCATTTCAACGCTTCTAACATGTTTCTTCTGCTTGTTAGCCTATTGCACTTAAGAATACACCTCATACCCCAGTTTTGCAGCTTTTGAAGTCTCTTTTTCATTTGTAGGTTTCCAAGAAATAAAACAGTTGAACAATATTCAAAATGCGGTTTTATTGTTGTGTTGAAAATATTCACAGCTGTTATTGAGGATACTTTATTGCGTATTCTTCTCAGGAATGAGATCTTTTTTGATATCTTCTTGCAAACATAGTCGTAGTGCAGATCAAAACTTCAATTTTTTATCAATCATAATACCAAGATATTTCATTTCCAATACTTCTTCGATTTGTTCCCCATCGATTATTATTCTCTCTGTGTTTGTTCCATTTATAATCATGGCTTTTGTCTTGTTCTTGTTCAGTTTAAGTTTATTCATTTTTAAATATTTATCGACGTCATCCAGATCATTATTAAGTTTTCTCACACACTCATCGGCTGACCCTCCACTTATATAAATAAGCGCATCATCCGCAAACATGCAAATTTTCGCATTTTTCAGCACATTTCCCATATCATTTATATATATTATAAATAACAAAGTTCCTAAAACAGCTCCCTGCGGTACTCCAATATCATTATATACAGCTTGTGATATATTCTCTCCACATTTAGTTCTTTGTTTTCTATTTCTCAAATAATTTTCAAACCATTTTAGCTCCTTATCTCTTACGCCATACTTTTCTAGTTTAAGCAATAATATTCTTCTATTAATTGTTTCAAAAGCCCGTTTTAAATCCAGAAACACTGCTACAACACAATTTTTGTTTGTTACCTCAGTTTTCCACTGTGTAATTACTAAATTTAACAGTGATTCACAGCTATGTTTATTTCGAAAGCCTGATTGTGTTTCATTTAATAGATTATTTTCTTCAAAATATTTGCTCAATTGGTAATGTACTATTTTCTCTAATATTTTGCTAATTGTCATTAAAGTATTCACTGGTCTTATTTCCTGTGGATCTTTGGTATTCTTAATCTTTTGTATTGTACCACATATGATTCTTTTAGGCAATTGGGAAAAGTTGCATTTAGTAGAGATTTTTCTATGAGTTTATGCAATTGGTTACCAAGAATGTCAAAATTTTCCACAAACATTTTAACAGAGACGAAATGTTGGTATTTTTTCTTGTTAAATCGTTTTAACGTATCTTTTAACATATCTATTGTAATTATGTCGAAATTGAATTTAAGTGTTGGGTTTTCTTGAATATTGTTTTCATACTTTACGAATGGTATGCTATCTGCAATTTCTTTCACGCTTTTTACAAAAAAATGATTTAGATCCTCTGCTATTTGTCTTTCATTAGTTATAATTTTTCCGTTTATTTGTATTTCACATATTGTCGTAAAATCTTTTTTTAATACAAGTGACTTAATTGTTTTCCACATCATCTTTTGGTCCATACATTCATTTATTTTGTTATTTATGAAGCTCTTTTTTGCCCATTCCAGCTGCGATTTATACTCATTTCTAAATCTTTTATATTCGTTCCAATGTGAGATCGTCTTGAACCAAACCGCCCTTTGGTATAGCTGAATCTTATAATCCTTCATAACCTTTAGTTGATTATTAAACCACTTATTTTGAGTGTTATTTTTTATAAATTTTGTGATTATCATTGGGCTAAGGGCATCATTTATGCCTTTAATCAATATTTCAAACAATTGCTCCGTGTCATAATTTGTGTTGATTTTACCGATTTCCGTATACTTTAGGTTTCGGAATCTCTGGTTATTGAAATTTAGTATTTTTATTCTTTTCCTTCTAGATATTTCTAACTTCTCTCTTACTGGTAGTGATAGTTCTATTGACTCATGATCACTTATCTTTAGGTCAAAGTTCGTTTTTGCTCTTAAGTCTTCAATATTTGTTACAACGTAATCTATAAGTGTTGATGTAGTATTTGTTATTCTTGTGGGTTGTGTTATAATTTGTCTGAAAAAATTATCGCTAATTATTTCATGTATGATATTTTTATGATTGCTGTTCTCCAACCAGTTGATATTAAAATCTCCCATTACTATATGATTCTCGTTGGCATTATTTATTTCCATTTCTTCTTTGAAAAAATCTATAAATGTATTTTCAGGTGAGTTTCTTCACTCAGGTGACCTATAAACTCCTGTTAATATGTATTTCATCTTTTTATTTTTAATTTCAACTTTTAACCACCAAAGAACTTTTTCTAACGACTTGCTGTCAATTATTCGTATATTCCAATTTTCATTGATGTAAAAACACACACCACCTGTATGTCTAGACTTACTATTGCATCTTACTATTTTATAGTTTTTTATCATTACTTCTGCATCTTCAATGTTTTCAGTTAGATGTGTCTCAGTTACACATACAAAATCAAATCTATCATTCAAACACAAAGTTTCTAGTTCAGTAAAATTTGAGTTCAACCCTCCTATATTTAGATACAACCCCTTTATACAATTTGATTGCTAGTATGTAATCCTTTGCTCCTCTTGCTTTTTTTACGTTTCAAAATTTGACAGTCTGTATCTCTACAATCGTGGTTAATATCTATATCCGTTAAATTTAATTTTTCTTTTGCTTTTATACAGTTAATGCATTTTTTATTATTATTGTTACAATCTTTATAATTATGACCGTTTTCGCTACATTTAGCACAAATTTGATCTTCATGTTTACAATACTTCGCCGTATGGTTAAATCCCCAACACTTGTAACATCTCATTACATTACAACTTTCATATACAGGACACCTGTCCCATTCAATGTTTATTTTGTTTTTCTTCATAATCATTTCGAATCCTTCTCCATCTGTTTCTATCAGCGCATTATATACCCTAGGGTTCTTAAAGGATTTATATACCTTAATACATTCCAAAAATTTACAATCAACATTATTTTGTTTTTTAATTGCTTCTACAATACTACTTTTCTGTAACTCCTCATTCAAACCTGTTATTAACAATTTTGGTCTCCGCATTTTTGGCATATGCACATCATATTGGCTACCCATCTTCTCTCTTAATTCCTCAGACAATAATCCTCTTTCACTTTCATTCTGGCATCTAATCGCTACTGCACCATCATTTCTCTTAGTAATACCTTTTACTTGTAAATTTAACGAAGATGGTTTAATATTCTCTTTTATTTCTTTTTGAGTTTTTTCGCTATCTTGTTTATTTTTTGGTCTCAATATAACGGGGATACTATTATTACTTTTCTTTAGCTGGCTGGCATATGTTTCTTTTTCTATATTTGTATTATTTTTTTTTAATTCGCTCAAAATTTCACTCTTTGTTTCTTCCAAAAATTTCTTTGTGTTGTTTATTTCTTTAATAATTTTAACTTCATTTTTCTGTACAGCATCGATCAGGCTTTTGTAATTTTCGTTCGTTAATTTAATAAAATTTATACAGCCATCACATATAAACCTCATATTAGGACACTTGAGCATTGTGTCCATTTCATACTCAGACAAACCAACACATCTCAAATGGAAAATCTTTTCACAAAAACCGCCACAACGAACATTTGCAGTTCTACAGCCTCCCTCACATTTGCCACATCTCAGATCCATCTCCAAACCTGCACCCTACCAGGCACAACAGACGTACCACAAGCTAAACGATTTATTTTAATTTATTGAAAAATCCAAAATTGTACAAGCTTCTCAAAACACGTCTGCTCTCTCTGAGTGCTAAGTGTAACTTGGCACTCAGAAACTGCAGTTTAATAAAATTGAAAACATAAAAGAAGTCGACATATATATTGAAAATAATATTGTGCACATAGGACGTAGTGATAATTCATCGAAACCAGTTTCGACTATGAAGAAACTACGTACCCAACATAAGAGTAATATGAATAACGGATGTAACGATAATTCATCGAAACAAGATTCGATTATGAAGAAGTTACATGCCGAAAACTCTAATAATGAAAATAATATGCATGCAAGATACAGCGATAACTCAGCGAAACTAGATTCGATTCTGAGGAAACTGATATCTAAAATGAATAAAGAAAATATTAAAGAATTAGCGCTAGCAAAGAATGATAAAATATTTGAAGTATATACAAAAGAAGAATTAAAAGAAGCATATGCAAAGATAAAAATTGATAACAAAAGTCCTCAACTGAAAATATTAATATACAACGCCCCAAAAAGAATAACAGATGAAATTTTAAAATATAAATTAATTGAAGAATTCCACAATACCACACACGCAGGTCACTTAGGAATCAGAAAGACAATTATCAAACTAAAACAGCGATACGTCTGGAAAAACATGAATAAAATGGTGAAGAAATTTGTATCATACTGTGACACTTGTAGTAAAAATAAACAAACAAAAAACACAAAAGAACCACTTACACTAACAGACACACCAAATAATAGTTTTGAAGTTATCTCAATCGACACTGTTGGTCCTCTTCATATTTCAAATGACTACCGATACATATTAACAATGCAATGTGAACTAACTAAATTTATTGTTGCACACCCAATGCCAACAAAAGATGCATTTACTACAGCAAAAACATTAGTCGAACAGTTCATTTTGAAATATGGTCAATTTAAAGTACTTAAATCCGACAAAGGAACAGAATTTACTAACGAACTTATGAAAAACATATGTTCGTTACTACAAATCAAACAAATATTTTCAACACCATACCACCACGAAACTTTAGGGTCAATAGAAAGAAACCACAGGGTTCTTAACGAATTTTTGTTAACAACAGCGAATGATTATGAATGGGACAAATGGATTCCATATTTTACGTTTGCCTATAATACGGCACCACACATTGATACAGGTTACACGCCTTTTGAATTGGTTTACGGGAAATTACCATGCCTACCATCTGATATTATAATATACAACGCCCCAAAAAGAATAACAGATGAAATTTTAAAATATAAATTAATTGATGAATTCCACAATACCACACACGCAGGTCACTTAGGAATCAGAAAGACAATTATCAAACTAAAACAGCGATACGTCTGGAAAAACATGAATAAAATGGTGAAGAAATTTGTATCATACTGTGACACTTGTAGTAAAAATAAACAAACAAAAAACACAAAAGAACCACTTACACTAACAGACACACCAAATAATAGTTTTGAAGTTATCTCAATCGACACTGTTGGTCCTCTTCATATTTCAAATGACTACCGATACATATTAACAATGCAATGTGAACTAACTAAATTTATTGTTGCACACCCAATGCCAACAAAAGATGCAATTACTACAGCAAAAACATTAGTCGAACAGTTCATTTTGAAATATGGTCAATTTAAAGTACTTAAATCCGACAAAGGAACAGAATTTACTAACGAACTTATGAAAAACATATGTTCATTACTACAAATCAAACAAATATTTTCAACACCATACCACCACGAAACTTTAGGGTCAATAGAAAGAAACCACAGGGTTCTTAACGAATTTTTGTTAACAACAGCGAATGATTATGAATGGGACAAATGGATTCCATATTTTACGTTTGCCTATAATACGGCACCACACATTGATACAGGTTACACGCCTTTTGAATTGGTTTACGGGTAATTACCATGCCTACCATCTGATATTATAAACAGTCAAATAAAAACCTATAACTTAGAAGACTACGTACAAGAGCTACGAGTCAGATTACAATTTGCATTAAATAAAGCAAAGGAACTAATTATAAAAACAAAAGAGAAAAGAGTTTTAGCTAACTATAACAACAATAAAGTTAATTTTAATGTAGGAGATTTAGTATTAATAAAAGTAGAAAATAGAAAAAAGCATCAAAGTCCATACAAAGGACCATATAAAATAATAAGTAGAAACGGTGTAAATAGTACAGTAGAATACAACGGAATAAGAAAAGAATTCCATAACAATAATTTAAAAAAATATAATAGTATAATAGCATAAGAAAATCTATATTTGTAATTGTTAAAACACATAATTAAGACTGTCGTAATAAATTAAGACTATTATAATATACAAAATTTTATTGCTTCCATAAAATTTTTTCTTAAGGGTGAGGGTGTAGTGTACCCACAGCGCCATACAACATGACAGTGTATATTCACCACCTTCAACTGTGTAGAGTAACTACCTATCGGTATACGATCGGGTTACACTTTGAAGTGTGCCAAAGACCGTTGTCCGCTTTCATGTTGTGCGACACTTATAACCCAAATACTTTTATGCATTGTAAATCATTTATTGTAACCTTATATTTATTTATAGTAACCTAATATCTATTTGTAACACATTTTCTTTTAAACATATTGTAAACAAACACGTGTTAGTCATTCTAGATGACTAGAATGATTTTCACAAGTAGTATATAAGAATGCAGAATTTGTAAATAAAATCAGACTTGAATTGAACAAGACACAACACGGCTGTTTAGCTTAGTTTTATTCTTTTGGTAGTCTCAAACCTATTACACAAGTTTATGAATCATGCTGTTTACACGACTCATCTACCTGCTTCTATTTTATAATTTTTTTCTTTCCATTGTTTTTTAACTTTTATAAAATTTAAATAAATTAACTTTTTACTGAATTTAAATTTATTATTACGCCTAGGAAACACACACAAAAAACAATTATATTTTTTAACTTTTCACTTTTAATTTTGCTTTGTTTACAAAAATATTTAATTTTGACAACTAGTGCAGATAAACTTACGATAAAAATTAAAGGAGAGAGCATTTTTTCTTGATTCGAATGTATATTCAATATGAATCTATCTGCTTCGCTCTCAAAATTTTGTATGGCGAAGCAAGTTGATTCGCTCATGATTGGGGTGTGAAGCAAGAATAGAGAGCGAAGCAGGTGCCGTGGAAACATGCTATTACTCATCTTCTGCGTCGCCATTGTACCTCGTGTTGTACTCATTTTGCATCTACATTTTTTTGGATGATTTTCTTGTTTTTTCTTGCGTATTAACTACAACAATGATGAAAATAGGAACAAAATACATTGTAAAAATTTTTAGGGTTGCATTTAGGAATACGCTGCAATGTATTACTACAAAGCAACATGCGTATAGGAAGTCAGCCAAACTTAAATAAAGAAAATATACAAAAGAAAAGATACATAATAGAGCCTGGACATTCAGAAAAAGAGAGAAAAGACGATGAAAAAAGAGGACACAGATCAAATAAGCGCGAGCTACAGGGTAGCAATAAAATAATGAAGTGTGGTATATGAGTCATAGATTTTTAGTTGTTGTTAAACTATAATGAAAGATTGGTTTTCAAAAAAATGATAAACTAGTATTTTTTAAAATTGTTTTAATTTTTTATTTAATTTTTAATTTTAGTAATTATATTTTTAACTTTATAATTATGACATACATGTGTAAAAATTGTGTATAACAAAAGGTTGTCTTTGAAATAAATAGATTCCCCTGAAGAAGTCAACAAATAATTGACAAAATATTGGGAAAAAATGTAACAAAAATTTGTTTTTATTACATTATAAAATATAGGCCCAATTAGCTTAAAAAAAATAGCTTAACACAGAATACCATAAACATTGGCCAAACATTGCATTACTATATTCCAAACAATTATTTTAAACAAACTGCTGAGAAATCCAAGCCAGTGATCAAAAACATACGGAATGAATAGTAATAGCATTATAGCAGAAACTGCAAATCGAAATGGGAAAGCTCCAAACGACAAACAAAAACTATCTGAAGAAGGTATTTATGACATGAAGTAAAGACCTTTTTCATCTGTTCAGAAGGTTTAGAAATTTTGTAAAAGAAAATAATATATTATTTTTTTACTAAGACAAATTTTTGTCTTATTTTGCAGACTATTAGCTTTCGTGTGCAATATCCCTGAATTATTCAAGCTTGTTGTAGAATTGAAACCGACAAAAATCTCATTGTGGTGTTACCGAAACAGATGATAAGGCATTTTCATACGATATGAATATGCCTCGAAGCGATTGTGCAAATGTACGGAATTAAATTGACGGTAAATGGCGTCATGAGATAGAATTAGGCATACTGTATGATGAGCTCGCTTTCAACGATGATGTACTTGCAACAACTTATTTGATATACATACATACATACATATTTATTATAAACAGATTATAGACAATCTGATATAACATTTTTCTTTGGAATTTAGTTGGGATTTTTCGACTTTTTCATTTCAAAATTTTTGGTGCACAATGTGAGTAAAATTAATATCAATTTCATTTAATATGGAAAATATTTATGTATGTATGTATAACAAAATAGCATATTTTTGAAATTTATGGGGGAACATGAAGATATTCGCTAGGGGCTACACAAAATGGTATAAGTTGAATTTCCTTGGCAGAAACTAACCCAGTGTTTGAACAGTGCTCAACCACCCAGCAAATATGCAAACAGATGGAAAAGGTCAAGTATTTATAATAAAATTAGCGCATATAAAGCCGAGTGTCGTGCAACTGGTGGTGAGCGTTTTAATAAATTCCAGCTAACAAAATAGAAGAAGCAATTTCGTACGATAAATTTTATTATTTTTATTAAATTGACGGTAGATAGCGTCTCGAAATAGAATTAAGCATACTGGATGATGAGCTTGCTTTCGACGATGATTTACCTGCAACAACTTATTTGATATATTTATTATAAACAGATTATAGACAATCCGATTCAACATTTTTCTTTGAAATTTAGTTGAGATTTTTTGACTTTCATTTCAAAATTTATGGTCACAAGTGCACAATTTCGCTGAATCACTGTATACAACTTTTTTAAAGGTACAAAATTATTTTCTTCAACACAAAACAAAATAATAAAACATGTCATATTTACTTTTTTGACGCTCATGCTATGTAAATATGTATGTATTCATATATCACAAGTTTATTCCGATTTTTCGAATAAGGCAAACGTAGCAATTGCAAAAAAAAGTAGATAATAAAACAAATTATGACTACGAACAAAGTAATTTACATAACACTGACGTATGCATTTCATAGTTATTTATAGCATTTTTTACATTATGAATCGCAGAATATTTTCAATTGACATTGTTAAAAAATAATGGCGGTGTAGAATAGATTTGTATCGTCACCATTTGATTTGTACGAATATAAATGCTCCTTGATTAATACTTTTTCTTTTATTGTGTAGCGCAAGATAGATATCTATTTCACATAAGTATATAACATTTTTTCATATTGTTAAATTTATATATATATATATATATATATATATATATATATATATATATATATATATATATATATATATATATATATATATATATATATATACAATCATAAATATGTGTATGATACCAACACCACCGGTCTAATATGAATTGGAACTGTTGGCAGACGAGAATGTTACAGAGAAACAGAGTTGTTCGATATCTGTTGTAACTAGTGTTGCCTATTAATACGCAAGTGAGACAACAAACTGGGCAGCACTGAAAAACAATTTTGGTTTGCTAAACGTGGTTCAATTAAACGTGCCATAGCATAATGCCATGGTTTAGTTTAGTTTAGTTGTTTATTTAGTAGTATTTCTAATCCTTTACAAATTTTACAAGTTTACAAATTTACATATTTATATATAATTACAGTTTTTCTCTATTATGCATGATCGACTGTGTTATTTTTTACAAATTGTGTTATTTTTCTCCTTATTTTCCTATTATTTCCTATTATTTTCTATATCCTTTTATTTTTTTATTTTTATTTCATTTTTATTTTTATTTCATTTTTATTTTTTTTTATTTCATTTTATTTTTATTTAATTTTATTTTATTTTATACTTATAATGTTATTATTATTTATATGATTTTTTATTATTATTATTGTTATTATTGATATTAATATTATTATTGTTTTATAGTGTATTGGAATATAAAATGTATATGAATTTCATAAAGTATGACACATACTACTACCAAATAAATAAAAAAAAAAAATTATCTTAACATTTCTTTGTTTTTATATCATTTGGTAACATATTGTATAATTTAAGTCCTTTAAAAAACAGAGATCGTTGCATTGCTGTTGTTGTTACCCTCGGTAGTCGGAAGTTTTCAGTGTTCCTAAGGTTGTATGGTTGTAATTCCCTCACGTAGCCTAGTTGTTCTGTAAGGTACTCCGGTGCGATTCCCATTTTCATATTCTGAATGAAATGCAGTGTGTTTAGTTCCAGTCTTTTCGATTATAAAACCGAGGTATTTAATTTTTGTTACTTTTTCTATTTCTTTATTATTAATTTTAATTATTGTTTCACTGTCCATATTTATTTCCATTAATTTAGTTTTGCTTTCATTAAGTTTTAATCTATTCATTTTAAGCCAGTTATTTATTTTATTTATGTCGTGCATTAGATTCTCTCTACATTCTTCGTCTGTGTCTCCTTCAGAATAGATTAATGTGTCATCCGCATATAAAACTATTTCACATTTCTCCAGTATATTTGGCATATCATTTATATATATTATGAATAGTAGTGCGCCTAGAATAGAACCTTGAGGTACTCCAAATTCATTGCTTACTTTGTGTGATTTTACATTATTGACTTTTGTAATTTGATTTCTATTCGTAAGATATGATTTAAACCATTTTAATTCTTTTTCTCTGATGACATACATATATAATTTTCGAATAAGTATTTCTCTGTCAATGGTCTCAAATGCCCTTTTGAAATCCAAAAATATTGCCATTATCTTTTTCGTTCTATCCATATATTTCCATCTGTTTATTACATAATTTACAGTGGATTCGCATGAAATTTTTTTTCTGAATCCAGATTGATATTTTGAAAGCAAGTTGTATTGTTCCATATACGTTTCCAATTGTTCCATAACAACTTTTTCCATAATTTTTTCGCATGTTTTTAGGGTATTTATAGGACGGAATTCTTCACATTTATTTATTTTTGCGATTTTTTCTATTGGTGTTATCATTGAGTATTTCCAGCTATCCGGGAAAACTCCTGTTTCAAATGATTTATTTATTATCTCATGTATATATTTTCCTATAATCTCCCAGTTGTCCATAATGAGCTTAATTGTAACGTTGTTGAAATCTGGTTTATTTTTCATATTTTTACAAATATTCTGGAGTTCTTGCATTGTGCCGCTTGGTGATCTATAGACCGCTACTATTATAAATTGCTTGTTCTTGGTTGTTGCCTTGTATGCACTTATCCAATATTTGTAATCAGAAAATTTTTCACCAATTTTTATAACGTTCCATTGCTTTTTCCAATAAATCATAACTCCACCCGTTCTCTTTGAATTTGATCTTGTTGTATTCTGATCATAGTTTCTTAGTTGTATTTCTTGTTCCTCTATGTCCTCTGTTAGATGTGTTTCTGTAAGAATTATAAAATCTGGTTTTCGTTCATCTGCAATAATTTCCAGTTGGTTGTAATTGTTGACAAGTCCACACACATTCGTATAGATACCATATATTAGCTGTGATTGTTAAATTTCTATTCCCAACTTATTCTTTTTTATATTGAGTTTATTTTTATAAACTGGGCATTCTCTGTTTGATGTGATGTGATTCTCATCTAGCCCCATGTTTAACTTCTTATTCGCTCTTATGCAATTAATACATTTATTTTTTATCTCATTTTCACATTCACTTGATCTGTGTTTTCCATGACATCTAAAACATGTTTCTTCGTTTTTACATTCGCTCGCTTTATGATTATACCCTAGGCATTTATAGCACCTAATTATGTCAGTCCCATCATAAACTCTACATTTTTCCTATCTAATGTTTAATTTTTGTGCTGTCTTTATCTTTGCATATGTTTCTTTATCCACTATTATTTTAGCATTGTAAATTACCTTATTATATCTTTTAACTTCGTATACTTTGACTATTTTTATGTTATGCTCTTGTAGTTGTTGATTTTGTCTCTTTATTTTCCCTATAAGTTCTTCATCTGTGTATCTAAATGACATATCCGTTATAATTATTGACATATCATTTTCATTTGGTACCTTTATTTCATATGCTTCACCCATTTCATTTCCAATAGCATTCTTTATCTTATTCCTTTCCTCAAGAGTTTCACTTTGTATCACAATTGCACCATTCTTCTGTTTTCAATGTTTGTAATATTTAGATTAACCGGATCCATCTTATTGTTTAATTCCTCTTTTGTTTTTTCTATTCTTTGTTTTTCTTTCGGTTTTATTATTAGGGGAACTTGTTTTTTTAAGTCTGGCAATACCGTATTTTTTTAATCGCATCAGCAAAAGATAGTTTGTTTTGTTTTTCATTTGTTTCTTTTATGACTTTTTTTATTTCATCACACATCTTTACATTGCTTTCTTCCAGTGATTTATAAATTTCTTTATTTTTATTTTGAACATCGCTTACGACTCCATATAGTTTTTTAACTTCATTTGGTCATAACCATAATTATTATTACTACGTTTATACGTACGTCTTATTTGCAAATAAAAAAGAAGAATGTTGCCGTATAACTTTTTTATTGTAACTTATTAACTCACTTAAATAAGTCGTGAATAACGACAGTATTTGCAAATAAAAAGTAACACGTTGCCACTTCATGAACGTTTTTTGTGTTTTACTTACCAAACAATCATATTTTCGTCACATGGCATCACTAACAATAATACAAGTTCTGTATGCAATTTCTCGTATAAACAGTGAATTAGTTATTTGCAAATAGTTCTATTTGCAAATAAGACGTGCGTATAAACGTAGTATATATCGAGCCTTTGCTGCAATAACGCAATAGTTCAAAAGAGGTTGATTTGTAGGAATTGAGTTTAAAGTTTTGAATTTACACACAACTTAATGGTAAAAGAAAATTTATTTCTTTTCTCAAGAGGAGAGTATACAAAATATTTTTATGAAACTTTTACAAAATATAAAAAACGACAAGGTGAATAATTTCGTAATATAACCTTAAAAATTCAAACTTTGAGTTACTACGGTATTGCACCAAAGGGTCGATAAATATTCTTCACCCATTAGTGCATTGTTCTTCACCCATTAGTGCACCATAACAATAAATAGCACTTTTTTGTTATCATTTTATTTCTCATTTATAAGCACAAAAATTAAAATAGAAATTTGTACAACAGTGATGGGAAAGTTGGTATGATCGTACTTTCTTCGAAGTAACTGACCTTCGTAGACTAGTAGGTAGTGCACTAGACTCGTAGTGCGAAGGTCACAGTGTCGAATCCTGCCGCAGAACTCTGGCAGTTTGTGTCTGATAATTAAAGGGAGCGCAACAAGCCTTCACTGGCTTAAGTGTATGTATGTCGTATGTATATATATATATATATATATATATATATATATATATATATATATATATATATATATATATATATATATATATATATGTATATATATATATATATATATATATATATATATATATATATATATATGTATATATATATATATATATATATATATATATATATGTATATATATATATATATATATATATATATATATATATATATATATGTATATATATATATATATATATATATATATATATATATATATATATATATATATATATATATATATATATATATATATATATATGTATATATATATATATATATATATATATATATATATATATATATATATATATATATATATATATATATATATATTTACTAATAAATTATATATATATATATATATATATATAAATAATATATATACATATATATTTACTAATAAATTTTACACATACATATGTTCCTATGTACATATGTACTCGTATTTTGTGTTCCTTTTTCATTTCTGTTGTAACGAATTTTATATAATTTTTTGTTAATAAAATTTATATAATAATGTAATAATATTTGGTACCCTTGTGGTCAAAAAAGTACCCAAAATTCTCTTTTGATACCGAAATTTAAATCTCATTTTCCATCACTGATGTATAATCAGCAAACAGTTGTTCATGGTTATTTCGAAAACCGAAATTCAATTGGTTTCTATGGTTATGGTTACGGCGATGGCGAGTCACTTGTAATCAAACACAGTGTTACCCGTATGTTTGGTTCGAACAGCTGTTTTGTATGGATATGGTTATGTCACGTTTAATTAAATCTTAACAAAGCCATTTTCTGTATATGAGAGTGTATATGTAACATGAATAGACTAAAAATGTAAACTGAATAAAAAATTGTTGAATTGATTGCATTAATTTTGTAGGTATATATCAATTAATTTAAAACAAAAGTATTGATATGTGTAGCACGCAGGGTCCTAAATCAAATTCAGCAGTTGTCACTAATATTATTGGAGGAATTCGGAATATGTTCAAGATTTACTTGGACCACTTTTATAATGAGTTTTTAATCAAAAATAGGAGAAAAACTTCATATGGTCCTATCTGCGATCGATAGCAAACTACATCGCATGCAAATCGTAGTTAGTTTTTTTCACGGGAGGCTTTAGGGTAAAATTTGTGAACCAGCAAATTATGAAAAACCTTGCCGAAAAGTACATACTTAGTTTTGCACTCGGGAGACTTTCAGAAAAAAGTTATAGTTCCAGCAAACTTTCAAAAAAAGTAAAAAAGAATCCCTGAAAATACTTTTTTAGTACTTAACATATTTCATACATTACCAATACCGTTTCCAAATGGTATTATAGGCCTTTGAAGATTGGCAATTCCGATTATAATGCTTAACAATTAATTTTATATAATTTTTATGTATGTATTTCAACAAACTAATTGCCATTGAAATGTATTTTCATTAAGGCACATGCTGTAATTTTAACAATAATACACTTTTAAAACAACTCTGGTAAAAATTTTTCTCAAAATTAGTTTTCCTCTATGCATCTTACTTATTGATATTTGCTGGTATCAGTGTTAGCAGGTGTTGCTATTCTGCCGATTTTTAAGAATGTTTAGCGTCCTAATTTTGGATTTTGCGACATGGCGATTTTTTCGATTATAGAATTGATGGACCATGAATTTTTTAGAAACATTAATTAATACCTTTATTTTGTTGTGTTACCAGCACTTTTGAGAAATATTTTAAGATTGATTGATACCCCGTCAGACAGGTATAGAATTTTTATATTACAATAGTATGGTATACTCAGTGTTGGGCAAAATACATGGTTTGCGGTATTTAAAATACAAAATACAAAATACTTGCTGATCATGTATTTAAAATACAAAATACAAAATACTTTCAGGACATGTATTTAAAATACAAAATACAAAATACTTAAAAATCTGTATGTATTTAAAATACAAAATACAAAATACTTGCATTTATTGCACGTATTTCAAATACAAAATACAAAATACTTTCACGTCATGTACATGTACATATCTATTTAGGTAATGTTAATACTAGTACCGTATCTTCTATTCAACGTACGAGCCAACCCACTCAATTGTCTACAGCCGCCGAAAGATCACCTGTTAATACTTTATTAACTACTAATAACCTATCTAATAGATGTACTAGTCCTGCTCAAACTAGAATCGAAAATAATACTGCAGGTCTTATTAGAGGTATGTGTCGTCCAGTAATAATTTATAGTTTTTCCATGAGGTGAAAAATCCCTCAGAGAAACAGTACTGTGCACAAAAAAATTCAAATAAATTTTTTCGATAGACCAAAATGTTTTTGGTAAAAAGTCTTTATAAATAAAAAATCTAGGATGAATTGCCTTTAAAAAGAGGTATGTGTCGTCCGTAATAATTTATAGTTTTTCCATGAGGTGAAAAATCCCTCAGAGAAACAGTACTGTGCACCAAAAAATTCAAATAAATTTTTTCGATAGACCAAAATGTTTTTGGTAAAAAGTCTTTACATATAAGAAATCTAGGATGAATTGCCTTTAAAATGAGGTATGTGTTACAATTCTTTAGAAAAAACTATGCTAATTCTGATCCCTTTGTTAGAGCTGCAGGGAATTTAATAAATTTTACTCTTATATTGATTTCTCATTAAATGATAATCTAATAAAACGTAATATTTTGTTTGCATACTTAAATACATATATAAATATACCTATGTAATCAGTCTGTAAGAATTGTAAATTCATAGACTTGAAATAAATAAATAAAAAATAAATAAAATAAAAAAATACGAGATACACACACCGTTTTTATTTAAACCATAAAATACATTAGATAAAACTAATTAACAAAACAATTGTTTCCTTTCACAAATATCCGATTTTTGAATGTAGCATCAGACAAACAGTTTCTTGTTGGAGAATAAATAAAACCTGCTGAAGAAAATATTTTTTCTACAGGTCCTGATGAGCAGTGTTGGGCAAAATACATGGTTTGCGGTATTTAAAATACAAAATACTTGCTGATCATGTATTTAAAATACAAAATACAAAATACTTTCAGGACATGTATTTAAAATACAAAATACAAAATACTTAAAAATCTGTATGTATTTAAAATACAAAATACAAAATACGTATTTGTATTTTAAATAGGTATTTCAAATACATGTATTTCAAATACTGCCCAACCCTGGGTATACTACATGTGTGTCAACGTGAACCATAATTAAACCACGAAACAAGCTGGCATAAATCTGGTTTCTATACTACGTACATGAACGTGGTATAAATGTAGTATCTCACAGAACACTTTCTTTTAGCTGTGTTTAGTAAACATTTGAGTTGCTCAAATGTTTACTAAACAAAATCAGCTGTAAATACGTTGATGTTTGGCATTTATAATTTATTCCAACAACAATACGCACACGTCCAAAACGCATGTAGTTTTTCTTTATTTTTTAACACTTAATATAGTATATTTTCTATTTATTCTGTTATACATAATTAATGGATAACGTAAGCAAATTTTTTTTCCGGCATATAATTCAAAATTTTGTTATTATTTATACAATAGTCAACAGTTTCTCTCGTTCCATATTTGTAAACATATAATTGAACATAAAAACAAAAACATAGTATAGATACCATAAGTATGTCACCCATAAGTAGTATAGAAAACCGTAGTATACGTTCCATGGCATGGAAAGCATATGTCTGCACAGGGGTGTAATACGAACATGTACGTGGTATAAATGTGGCATTTCGTTAAATACATCTTTTTAGCTGTGTTAGTTATAAATTTTAGTTATAAATTTTTGATATTTGACAGCTATAATTCAATTCTTTTAATTTCAGTTCACCTGATTGTTTATTTGTAGGGTAAGAATACGTATTTTATAGTTGTAGAACTGCAACTACATCGATTCGCCGAATGATTACATTTTTTTTATAGAAAATTCAATTGTATGCTTACAATATGTGTATGCACTTGTATATGAAAGAAAGTTGTTATAAAAGAAAAGCTTATGTTTGATAACTATTAACTATTTATTAGTTTTATTTATTTATATACATATAAGCTACTTAATGGTTCAAAGTTTTAACGTTGTCAGCGCTGGATGATTTGTATCTGTGTTCCCCATGCGGAATGCTTCCGTAATAGTATAAGGACTAGCATATTTATAATCTCCATCCTGTGTTTATTACATACGCAACTTTCCTCAAACCAAAAGGAATATATTAAATCTTTTGTACCATTTAGACATTGTTCAACAAAACTTTCTGAAGGATATGACAAAATCTGCGCTGGTGTAATTATATCCATAGGAAATTTAACGCAAGACATTCTAGTTGAGTAGATCGTTTTATTCCGATTTTTAGTTTTTAAAAGATGTCGAATACAGGGAGCTTTCCGTACATATATATTAAAAATATTTTTTTGACTTACATTTCGTGGAAACATTGTCCTAATAAAATTTTATTTTTTTCTGATTTTTTAAAAAATTTCGAATATATTTTTTTTAATACTTTGATTGAACACCTATTTACTCTATATCTATATATAAATTGGCAAATGGAAAAAGTTAAGAACCATTTTAACTGACCTAAACTCAACGTATTCGCTTGATTTTTTTTGTTTGATAGATTGTCAATAGGAGCAGTGCAGAATGTATTTTTTATTCTACATTTTTGTACCTAAGATGGTTAAAAACAGTTAAGAATATTAGCCAATCATAAAGCCATGATCTCTCTTTCTCTCCTAATTTGCTAAAAATTACACCAAAAAAATTAGAATAAACTCAATTAAATTTGGCTTGGCAACTCCGTAAACACTCAGAAGGTAGAACTGATTTTATTTGTTCATTCTATTCCACCATTTGGTGGAAAAATTATTCTACTAAGGTGCGATTTAATGCAAATTTTACCTGTTGTTTCACATGGGACCCGATTTACTTTCATTGAAAATTGTATCATTAGTTGAAAGGAATTTAATTCTTTTCACAAAGTTACCTTAAGACAAAATATGAGAGCTAGACCAGAAGTAGAATTTGTCGAATTTCATAAATAAACTTGGTAATGGTGAACTAAGAAATTATCCAGATTTAGGTGATGACATTATTGAATTGCCACAACAAATAATTGATTGTTTTGATAATTCAATTACTGATATCTGTGGTAATATTCGTGAGAATATAATATCGGATCAAAATTCTTAATTCCGTAATTTTAGCTCCTACTAATGAAGACTGCGCTTCAATAAATAATGATATACTTAATCGTCTTTCCGGGGAGGAGAATGTTTATTACAGTTTTGATAAAGTTTCTAATGATGTCAATGACGTAAATGAATATCCTTCTTAATTTTTAAATTCACTGAACGTAAGCGGAATGCCACCGCATAAATTGAAATTGAAAATAAATTCCATTGTTATGCTGATTCGTAATTTGAACACGGCACAAGCCATAGTAAATTGAACTCGAATGAGAATAAAATGCTTGCACCGCAACACCATAGATTGCGAAGTATTAACGGGAGTAGTTCGTAATAAAAGAATTTTGATTCCACGAATAAATTTACCATTTTCTGGAACAATTCTTCTATTTAAATTTCAGCAGACACAATTTTCCAATTATACCTGCATTTGCTATGACCATTAACAAGTCACAGGGGCAAACATTTGAAAAGATAGGTGTCCTTTTGAGACTGCCTTATTTGCTCATGGACAATTATATGTAGCTGCGAGTAGAGTTCGTTCATTCGACGGCCGAAAATTTCATATTTCAAATGAAAATGGTCAAGGAAACATACTCAATTACAATAGAGTTTTTACGAAGAATATTGTATATAAAGAAATTTTCCTTAGATAAAGATGCCAGTCGTACAACTACTTTATATATTTTGAATAAAATTAATTTTTTTTACTTTTAGTTTTTCTTCAATTAATAAAAAATTTTAATATTTTTAATATGGGCAATAAATACATGTTTCTTAAATGAACATCAAAACCGTTTCTATTATTTTAAAGAATGGAGTAAGTACGGTAATAAATTTTATTAGAAATTAAAAAAAATATGACATTTTATTTTTTATTTTATTATTGCAACAATGGTTGACTTTCAACCACTGGGCGAACACTAGTTATTATAGTTTTACATTGAAATTTTATTTGCGGTTCGAATCGATATAGCGGCAATTGTACAACAATAAAACACTTTTACCATACAATTAAATAATCGGTAAGAACGGTTTTCTGCTGCTTATTTGTACATAATTTGTATGAAAACAAGATTTTTTGATTTGTGGATGTTTATACTTATGTAGAGTTTACATTGTAGATGCACACACGTATGCAATGCCATCGACAAATTTAGTACTGGCAGTACGATATATTGTAGTACAACATCTTTGTATATTTTAAGTCTATTTACTGTCGATGAGTCTATGCATTTTTTCATAGAGAGTGAGTTACATCCCTACAAGAAATGGATGACCGAAACTAACACACACAAAAACTATTTACTAACACATTTGTATAATCATCAGTCTTGTTGAACCTTCGTAGTGAACAGACGTGTTAGCGGAGTTTCTTTTTTACATACTAAACAAACAAAAATACAAACAAAAATTTTCGTAATAAGTACTGATTCGTAATAAGTACAGTTTTTGCTAAATTTGCTTTACTTGCATTAATAATATTTTTCGTATAAACTGAAACAACAAAAACAAACAAAAAAACACAAACAAAGTGACTGAGGAATACTCTGTATGAGTACCTCAAAAACAAAAAATTGTGAAGTGAGTTCTAACGGCAGAAATGCCTATTTTACTGTGAGTTCTGATATTCTTAATGCACAAAATAAAAATAAAAAATCCGATGACAGTCTTTTTCTAACGGCAAAGCCAATTTTACGTGAGCGATCAAATTCGCTTACTCCAATGCCAAGTAGTGATTCGTTAACATTACCGTTGCCTAGTAATTCTGTATTTAAGTCAGCGCCATTATCCGCTCCGGGCTCGAGTTCCTCACTTAACCAAGTTATTACAATAGACAATATTATTCAGAAACCAAAGGTGCCTGTCGGAATGGACCGATATATTACAGTGGTAAAGCGCGGGCGAAGCCCAAATTCTTCAAAGATCTCATCTGTTCCCAAGATATCCAGGGATATCGACACCGCCACAGTTAACCGTCAAAACCGCTTTAAAATATTGCAGGATGACATTGACAAACCCGAAGCATTCCCAAAAAAAACCTCCAAACCACCACCCATTTATTTCAGAGAAAAAAATTCAAACTCCCTCATCAAAAATCTAATCTCGGTCATTGGCGAAAAGGCATTTCACATTGTCCCAATAAAACGTGGTAACATTGACGAAACTAAAATTCAAATATATGAAGAAAAAGATTTCCGGAAAATGGTTAATGAATTCGAAAAGAATAAAACAAGTTTTTACACATTCCAGCTTAAAAGCGCTAAAGGCCTACAGATCGTACTGAAGGGCATAGATTCTTATGTTGTCCCTGCTGAAATAAAAGATGCTCTCACCCTCCAAGGATTCAAGGTAAAAAATGTATCCAACATAATAAACAGGGATAAGATACCCCAACCTCTTTTTCGTGTTGAACTGGAGCCTAACGATATAATATTGAAGAAAAATGAGACCAATCCCATTTATAATTTAAAATATCTCTTATACCGAAAAATCACAGTTGAAGAACCACACAAGCGTTCTGGACCCGTTCAGTGCCATAATTGTCAAGAATACGGCCACACTAAAACTTATTGTAAATTACCTACTGTTTGTGTTGTGTGCGGTGAATTACACAACACTGCTATTTGCAATAAGTCGAAGGACCAGAAGGAAAAGAAGTGCAGTAATTGTGGAGGTAATCACACTGCTAACTACAGGGGATGTCCTGTATACTCTTTCGTTAAACAGGCTATGAGTCAAAAGCCTAAAGTAGTCCCAGCGCAAACAGGAAATACGTACTCCGCCAATTATCCTGTAATGGCCCAACCAATCTCTACACAAGTATCGTATGCTGACGCTGTGAAGATCAACTCCGTTCCCATGCAAAAAGTGTCACCACCAACTAATACAACAAATGCAAATGCAAGCTTTAATTTCAGTCGCCTTGAAAATACTATTGATAATTTGGTGCAAACTATAAACAACTTTACAACAAATATGACTAGTATGATGCAAGAAATGCTGCGAATGCAGAACACACTGCTTCTAGCATTAGTTAACAAGCCATGAACACGTTAAAAGTATGTTTCTGGAACGCAAACGGCATTCGCCAACATAAAAATGAACTAGAGCACTTCCTCACGGCAAAAAATATTGATATAATGTTGATATCTGAGACTCATTTGACTTCAAGAAGCCTTTTTAAAATTAGTGGCTATACCTTATATGATACAAAGGACCCGAGAGGAAGAGCATGCCGAGGATCAGCAGTTCTAATAAAGTCAAGCCTCAAACACTACATTCTTGAGAATATTAGTGAGGACCATCTGCAGGCAACAAATATTTGTATCCAAAATTTTTGTACAAATTTTGTGATATCATCAATTTACTCCCCTCCCAGATTTTCAATCTCTGAGGATCAATATGAGGATTTTTACAGAACTCTTGGACCTTGTTTCGTGGCAGCTGGGGACTACAATGCAAAACATACGTTCTGGGGATCGCGTCTTATTACACCTAGAGGTCGAGCATTATTCAACACAATTTCAAAAATGGGTTTGGATGTCATTTCTAGCGGGGAGCCCACTTACTGGCCTACTGACCCACAAAAAATTCCAGATGTTATAGATTTTGGCGTCATGAAAAATATCTCTAGGGATTTAATTCATGTTGAAGTTTCTCATGATCTCTCCTCCGATCACTCGCCAACGATCGTTACAATTTGTAGCCCACTAAGAAGTGACTTACCTCACCCATATGTGAAGATGATAAATCATGTTAATTGGCTGGGGTTCAAAAAATATCTCAGTAGTCATTGTACGGGAAACATCAGGCTTAGAACTCCCGATGATATTGAACTTAACATTGCCAATCTTACCGAGAATATTAAACAGGCTGCTAAACATGCCACTACTTCCTATCTGCAGACTGGGTTTAATAGAATTTATTCTGCGGATATTGAACGTCTCGTATGTGAAAAAAGAAGAGCTAGAAGGGAATGGCAACAGCACAGATCACCCCAACATAAAATTAGACTTAGAGAATGCACAAAACGACTCCAAGAGTTGCTTGCATCTGAAAAATTTGCTTCTCTTAAGAACTATCTGGAAGGTCTCGATGTTACAGCAGCATCTAATTACTCCTTGTGGCGCGCTGCTAAAAAACTTAAAACACCTGTTGAGTCTAAACCACCCCTGCGCACTTCTACCGGAGGTTGGGCAAGAACTAATACTGAAAAAGGTAACATATTTGCTGAGCATTTAAAACACGTATTTACCCCAAACATATGTACTGGTGCTGTTGATTTGCCGAGTGTAGTTGCTCTACCCCCTCGACCCATAAAGTTTAAGATGCGTGATGTACAAAAACTAATTGCTGAAACCAACCCGAAGAAGGCCCCGGGTATTGATGGAATTAGTAACAAGATGCTGATGAAGTTGCCTAGTATTGCTATTAGAATCCTCTTGTTCATTTTTAATGGCATTTTACGAGTGGAGTATTATCCACACAGCTGGAAACTTGCCATGGTCAAAATGATTCCAAAGGCGGGTAAAGATCTTACTAAGCCTGAATCATATAGGCCAATAAGTTTGCTGTCAACAATTTCAAAGCTCTTCGAAAAACTGCTCATGACAAAATTATCCCCAATTCTAGCTGAGAATGGGTGCATACCGGACCATCAATTTGGGTTTAGTAGTCAGCATAGCACCATTGAACAATGTCATAGATTGGTACATTTTATAAGAAGAGCATTTGAAGAAAAGAAGTACTGTTCTTCCCTCTTTATTGATGTTTCTCAGGCATTTGATAAAGTGTGGCATGAGGGCCTGATTTTGAAATTGAGGACATATCTACCAATGAACATTGTGAATCTATTGGAAAGTTACATTCTTGCCCGGAAGTTCACTGTCGTGGAAGGAGACTTCATGAGTGTGCCCGAAACTATCTCATCCGGTGTGCCACAGGGTAGTATACTGGGACCAGTTTTATATTTGATTTATACCTGTGATATGCCTCTGAGCAGTAATATCTTCACTTCTACATTTGCCGATGATACAGCCTGCCTTAGTATGCATGAAAACCCTCACGAGGCATCCCGATATCTTCAGAATCATATTAGCCTGTTGGAACAATGGTTGAACTTATGGAGAATAAAAGTAAATGAACAAAAGTGTGTTCATGTCACATTTACTCTACGAAGAGACACTTGTTCCCCCATTCGAATCAACAATCAAGTTGTTCCTCAACATTCACAGGTGAAATACCTTGGTATTCACCTCGACCGACGGCTTACATGGAAACACCACATTGACTCTAAGCTGACACAAATGAAGCTTAAATTAACCCAGATACATTGGCTGATTGGTAGAAATTCTACCCTCAGTCTAGATTGTAAACTTTTAATATACAAGTCGCTTTTGAAGCCGATATGGTGTTACGGAATTCAGCTATGGGGCACTGCTTCAGCTTCCAATGTAGAGAGAATCCAACGAATGCAAAACAAAATATTAAGGTTAATAACTACGGCTCCATGGTACTTGAAAAATTCTATTTTACATCGTGATTTACATATGCCACTTGTGACCGCTGAAATTGCAAAATATGCTGGAAAATATTTAACTAAACTCGAGTTCCATCCTAATCCCCTTGCTCGTAACATCTTGAACTTTCCTGGACACATCCGCTTAAAAAATAGGGACACTACGGCATTAATACGCAACTCTCCAGATGAAATTCTTTGAAAATATTTTTTGTGCGTAACATGAATTTTATGTATTATTAATTATTATCACTAAGTTTATGTCCGACACTGGTTGGGCCTAATAATTATTTATATATTTAAGATTTGAACACTTATTGTTAGTTCAGTTATTTGAAGATACAATAAACATATATTAGCGTGAAAAAAAAAAACATTTGTATAATAAAATATTTGACAAACCATATGATTGTCATTCGTGAAGAAATTTTCGTCATTGTTGTATTTGTTTACATTTATTGACGTTAAAATTAAGTGATTCCGGGAAAACAATTTTTGTGGCGTGCATACACTTAAGTGGCAAATATAATATGATAAATAAAAATATAAAAGATAAGTATAAATAGACTAAATATAGTACATACTAATAATAATGAAATAAACGAGGCACAAATACTGCCAAGAACTTCATACTCGCTAGGCGAGAATGAAGTTCCACCATCAATCCCAGGTGAATGATTTAGATTTTTTTTAAATCATATTTAATTATAAATTTTTCTTAATTTCAGGCATTCTGGCGCTTCTTGGAAAATTGTTGGAGGGCCAGAAAAGCAAAAGCTCTACATAAAGGCACAAACATAATAAATTATATTAATATTATAATATTATATTAATATAATAATGATATTATATTATATATTCTAATAATATTATATTATATATTAATAAATTTAATTTCATTTAATTTAATTTGGATTTTTTTAATTTAATTTTTAATTGGTCATTTTACCGTCATTGATGAAGAAATATCCGTCATCGCTGACTAGTAAACAACATTAGAGTGAGCAGTGCAGATATACATTCTGTAAATGACAAATTTCATAGGTTTGAGTGCGATGCAAAGTCACATGTACACAAAAATTTCCATCACTTTTTTCATATTTGCTTTAAGAACTTGATAGAAACTTTGTTCTACGCGATGACGGATATTTCTTCATCAATGACGGTCATATGACCGGTAAAATGACCAAGAACAGTCTTGTAGGGATTTGTTCTTCATTGAAATAAACTTGTATTGACAGATCACCTTTTGAAGAGTTTATTATTGTTAAAAAAAAAAAATACACAACTCATGTTGACAACATTATTTGGGTCTTATTTCGCTGGAAGAAGCCACTGCAGAGCACAATTTGTTAACAGTTATCGTTGTAAAAATAATGCATATATATATATATATATATATATATATATATATATATATACAGTGCAGCTTCGACAATCCGGACACATATAGTTTTAGGGTCGGTCGGATTAACGAGATGTCCGTACTATAGTAGGTGAAAATATTGAAATAATCTAAGTGAATTAAATTGTATGTACATACATGCATTGTACTATGATTTATTAAAAAAACGAAGTTATATTGTGTTGACTAACTTTGTGTGGTTGATTTGTGCTTTTTGTTCTAGTCGCTTTAACAACAGAATATCCTGCATATCCAAAATATTCTCCTTAGCCCAATGAGAATATTCCAAAAAATTAACTACTTAAAATAAAGTATTTAAAATAAAGATTTTATTTTTAATTTTTGCCTAATTGAATACAATTAATAATAACGGGCGTTTAATTGTATACATATTGCACGTTCAATATAAATTGTTGATGTGTTGATTGTATAAAACCATTGTAGCCAACTATGATGTTTTTTTTTTTAATACATAAAACATTTTTTAAAAACTTTAATTGGGGAGAATATCCCAAAAGAAAACATTTTAAATATTAATTGTGCTTTATTCGATTTACACTTAAGCAGATTTTCTCAATCGCAATTGCTATTTTTACAAAATATCCCCAACGCATTTAAAGCCGTTGGAAATTACTTTAATATCGTTGTCAAATGATAAACTAATACTTCAGAAGGAATTGAATTTGTAACTAGCAACGTTTACAAAACAACAATATAGTGATAAATTTAATTTTATATTTACACTCAGGTATTTTTCGTACAACCAGGGAACATTCAAAATATGTATATCAACAATCAGATTCAATAGAAGTTCGGAGTAGGTTTTGGAATGTTTAAAAAGTGACTGTCAAAATTTAGAGAAGCTCAATAGTGCTTTAAATAAATTAAAAAATCCTCCGAGAAAAAATACTAAACAATAAAAATTTAAATGAAAATCTTGACTATTTAGAAAAAACTTCTAAAAGATTAAAAAATTAATTATATACTGCATGTTAACAACAATCTAACTTCTACAATAATTGAACGTGATTTTTCAGAAAACTTCAATAAAAATAAAATTGCCAAACTGTATGTCGTATTTTTTGTACTCCCATTTATTTCATATTCAGCTTTTTCTCTCCTGCCCTTTCTTTTGGCTTAATACTCTGAACGTTAGTTTTAAGATTTTTAATATTTTTCTTTGCAATTTTTGTTATTTTAATATTCAACTAACTTTGACATAGAAGACATGTGTAACGCATGCCAACCTTTATTTTAATTTTATAGTAATTTTTCGAACTATATTGATACAGTTTTTAATTTGTCTAGGTCGACTTCGAGGAAATCATACATGGGAATATCGTACTAGAACACTTTGATATCATTGTTAAAAAAAAGGATCACATCTTTTCCTGTATTCTTTCTTCACATGCGGGGCGTGTAAATTTGATATTCCAAAATACTAGCAGTAATACAGTCACATAAGCTCTGATGATCCAAAGTGAGGTAAACCAGAACAAAAAGTAGTGAAAAGTTGAAAATTTTTATACTACTTAATAATAGATTTGCATGAAACAGATTATTGTGTAACGAAATCTTATGCACCAATTTTGGTTTACAACACTTAAATATTGTGTTGTTTCGCCTACAAAACAACATTAACTTATTTTTTGATTATGGTTTACAACATCTAGGTGTTGTTTATGTCACAGTGTTGAATTTTATTTGTAGTACATATTTCCGTAAAAATACATACCTACATGCTAAAAACTGTTAAAGAAATATTAAAGAAGCGTATATTTTGTTAGAAATAAATAAAAGAACAAAAAAAACACACACACACAAATGGCACGTATCTGGAAAAGAATTCGGGACAGTTCAAATCCACTGGAACTACCATATATAGAATAAGTATGTATAATTTTTATAAAACCAAAAGTTATTACAATGTCTTAATTATAATAACATACTTTATAGTTTTATAAACATTTTTCGCATAAAAAAGAATGGTTTCTTGGTTTTGATACAAAATCTGAGCACTTTTCGAAAAACTAACTCCTTGCCGTTCTTTAATATTTCTACACAGAAAAAAAAAACATTGTTGTGACAAATACTTTTTGCTGTTAAACGATTTCTATTTGTCGCAAATGAAAAGTAGTTGGTTCAAATGATATTTTGTTTGCCACAAAAGGATGTGGCAAATGCGCTGCATTTATCGCAACAGCAAAATTGCAGCTGGCAAAAATCCAGACCAATATTATTTAATGCAAATTGGATTTTCGTAAAATCAAATGTAAATGCATTTGAAAATGCATGTCAACAGCAATTTAGTAATAACAAATAATTTTTATTTGAGATTAAATGCAAAAGTTATTTACGCCAAATGCGGATTGTTTTTGATTTAGCAGTAGGCTTGTCTTTTCAAATGCAATTCGCAGTTAATTTTTCATTGTTGTTTAAGTATGAACGAAAGTTCAGTTGATTTTAGTTTGTGGTAATAAAAACACGTGCGAAAAAAATAGAAGACCACTCCAGTGAAGTGCAAATTTTTCAAGCAAATATCTTGGAACTACATCAGTCCTACGAATGAAGGAGAATAAATATTCAATAATAACTTTCCTGAACGATTGGCTTAGATACAAAGATCCTAGTGGTTACACATTGATTGACATCAACTTCGATACCTTGCATACAGGCGAAGGAAATCTAATGTTTGAGCTAATATCAGTTCTGGAAAATGTGATGACTGAGCAAATTTTACCAATTTATGTAAAAGACAAACTCAATATGCAGTACCTGGAAAAAATGAAAACAGCAACAGACACAAGTAAGATACATATACATACATTAAAAAACTACATTTATTACATAATTTTTTTTAATTTCTTAGATGCTAAGCACTTTTACTTTTTTTACTTGTTGCATTCGATAATTCTTCCGCCTCGTGTAAATAAAACTTTAAAGCCGTCCATAACTGATGCTCAAAGTGATATGTTTGTCCACTTATTTAATACAAATGATTTTATTCAAAAAAAGGACGTGCAATGGAAACTTGCCTTGGAAGAGCAGTCGACCATTCAATCTAAAGTTTTCGTAGTTGGTGAGGATATTAACAAATTTACGATGTTTTTTGTTACGGTTAATGATTTAACTTACAAAGTTGTGGATTTAATGATTAAAATATGTTTTACTTTCAATTTGAAGTATTCGGCTAAAAGCAAATATGTGTTGGGTTTTTTTACAAGAATATATTTTCGAAATTCCATCCTTAGAAAAAATTGCCAAAGTGCAAAATATTATAAACAAAATAAAAAATGTCAAATAAATATGTATAAAGCAAATTTAGCAAAAACTCCCACACATATCTGTTCAATTTGTAGTCGTATATTTACTACATCCCAAGAGTTCCTACAACACTTAAGAAATTTTCATAAGACGCCTGTATTCATTGTATTCATGGAAAACTTTTATTTTTATTGTTCTCTTTGTGTTTTTTATAAATAAAATCTATTTTGAAAAATTAAAAAAAAAGGTTTTTGCGTTTGATGAATTGTATTTGGGGCAAAGACAATTGCATTTGATAAGACATTTTTGTATTTGTTGAATTGTATTTGGGGCAAAGACAATTGCATTTGGTGTTACATTTTTTGTTTTTGCCGAATTGTATTTGGGGTAAAGACAATTGCCTTTGGCAAAACGGTTTCTGCATTTGGTGAGTTGTATTTAATTTAACAGCACTTTAGTAGTTGCAACAAATAGCAACTGCTATTGGGAACGATACGAATGCAAATTATATTTGTGGTTTAACCAACTATGCCATTTGTTTTTTATTTGTAATTTTACTAAGAAATATTTATTTTATTATTTTATATTTATTTATTTTATTTTTTTAAGCTCTGTATGTTTTGCAAAACAAATTTTATATGCATACTTCAGTTTTTTTTATCTATTTTTCAACTTTTAATGTTAACAAAACAACAACTAATGATCTGTTGTAGATTTTTGAGAGTGCGAACAACACATACTGACAACAGTTGTAAACCATGATTGCATTTTAAAAAAATACAACATTAAAGTAGCAACTGTTGTAAACAATAATCGGGGCATTAAACTTTTAGGCACAGGATAGCACTGATAACAATAATATTGCGCGTTTTATTAGTTTTCATAACAATGTCCCAATGCCTCTGGTGTTAAGTAGGTACATTAACTTTATCACTTAAATAGTCCACCAAACTAAAGCAACACTAATGTAAACACAAAAATTCATGATGTTGACGACTTGCCTGAACAGGGATCGAACTCATGTTTTTAGCCATAAATTGCTTTGTAGTCAACGCGCTAACTACTTCAACCAACAGCAGCTTCGAAATTAAAATGTCTTTTAGGCTTCCGTATGAATGTACCATCCTAGAAAAGAAATTGCTGCTATTAAACGAGCAGTAAATTGGTTGTTTTATTGAATATGAACAGAGATATCCGTACCATTACCAACAGCAAAACTGCAATCAGGTACATCATAAATCAATCAGGTACCTCATAGTTCCATATCAGATGTTATACAAGAATGCCGAAGATCCTTAAATAGGTTAACATTTCAACATAAACATAATATGTATACGCAGATATGGAGCATTCTTGAATTTATAATCGCGGATGATCTGCAGAAAATAGGTATTTGGCTGCAAGATGGGGACATCCGATGTGCGCTTCCTATATTTTGCAGTTGAAAAAGTATCGACGATGCCCTATTGCGGATGGCTCAGATCAGATAGAATATAGATCCAGCCTACATCATTGTAGTATAAAAATTTGGCAACCCTTTTTCACGATATGTCAACCTTTTATCTTCATTTTCTTTTATATATATATATATATATATATATATATATATATATATATATATATATATCTTCTTTTATAAAAGTAGTTAGAGATGTTTCGAGAATAGAACCTCATGTTTCTTACAAGATAAGCCACGGTTGAATCCATTTTTTTATTACACAATTGAGTACGGTCACCACAGATTTTGGCGACGAGGAAAAGAAAATTAGTAAAAAATGTTAAGGATTATAAACAAATGCGCAATGAATCAAGAAAAGTTTCCGGAATTTATGAAGGCACAAGAAAACATCATTGAACAAATTATGCAAATGGTTATGCAAGAGCGAGGTGCAGTACAGACACCCGCCATTACGAATTCCGCATTATTGCCAAATTTTGAGGCATATGACAGTTCTAAGGAGTCGTTCAGAAATTATCTGCTACGATTCAAGAATTACACACAGATGAAAAGCATTTCTGAAAACAAGGAGTATTACGCTATAAGCTGCTGTTAAATTCGATGGGAGCGAAACTTTTAAGGATGGCCAGCGCACTAGCAGCACCAAAAGCGGTAAACGAGGTCCCATACGACGATCTGTTGGGACTTTTAGAGAGACACCTGTCTCCGACGAAGAATGTGCTGGTAAAGCAACACCAGTTCCTGACAAATTATCAGGCAGAAGGCCAATCCATAGCCGAATTTGTAGCATCGTTACGTGCGGACATAGGTGAATGCGAGTTTGTGGCATCGTGCAAGTGTCAAACAACGGTTGCCGAAATATTTTTGCGTGCACAATTCATACGTGGCATTTTGGACGGCAATGTGCGAGAACAAGTTCTGCAATCAGAATCGTCTAACTTTGAAGATATTGAGGCGAAGGCGCAAGCTATGGAAGCAGCGAAAACTGATTCTAAGGATATGGAAATGAGAACAACAACAACAACACCAAAACAACTATAAATAAAATTTCTAAACAAAAAAGATTTAAAAGCAAAAACACAAGTAGACAATCTTCAAAGGTGCTCAGTCAAGATAGAACTCTGTACAAAAAACTAGGCATAGAGCTATGGTAGGGATAATCATTACGTTAAAGATTGTTACGTCGATAAAGACAAATTAAGGTGCACGGGGTGCAACAAAAAAGGGCATGTTACTAAAGTTTGCATTTCTACCCAAAGCAAATCGTCAGGGGGAAAGAACATGTTCAATAAGAGCTCAACAAATCAAATACAGCATGATGACGAATACGGCGCGTGTACAAGGTAGTTAACATTTATCAAAATAATGTGAGAAGTTCTGAACGTTACTATACCGAAATCGAGATCGAAGGTAAAATGGTAAAGTTCGAGGTGGACTCTGGATCAGGTTTTTCATTCCTACCTAGGAGTCAATTCAACAAATTAATGCCCACTAATATTACATACGTTCCGGTCATATACGCATACAACATTTTTCGCTGATGGCAAAGTAAAGGTAAATGCTAAATATAATAACGTTTGCATAACAGATGAAATCTACATAGTCCCCGACATGTGTTCTGCATTATTGGGCCGTTCGTGGATAAGGCGATTAAAAATAAATTTGAGCGATTTAGACAACAATTGTCAAGCAGACGGTAAGCAGTAAGCTATCGATGATATTATCAGAGTTTTTTCTAACGTATTCGATCAAAAAATTGGTTGCACACAACAATATAAAGTTTCTTTGAAATTGAGGAAGGGAGCTAAAGAAAAGCAAATTCCCTATGCGTTAATTAAACGGGTTGAGGATGAGTTAGATGTCTTAGAGAAAGTTGGAATTATAGAAAAAACAGATAATAGCGATTGGGGTTCGCCTTTAGTAGTGATAATTGATCAAATCTTACGAGACGTACCAAAGACTGAATCTTATTTCGATGACATAATTGTCCATGGAAATTCGATGGAAGATTGTATTTTAAATCTAAAGGCATGTTTGTTGCAATTACAACGTTTTGACTTGCACCTTAATAGCAATAAATGCTCATTTTTCAAAGAAAACATCGAATTTTTGGGGCATATTATTCCATATAATAAAATAATGAAATCCCCATCAAAAATATCCGCTATTTTGAACATGCCAAGACCACATACGGTTGATGAAGTTAGGCGCTTTTTAGGCATGATAATGTATTATGTCCGGTTCATACCGAACATATCGTCAATAACCACACCGCTTAGGCATTTGTTGAAAAACGGGGTTCAATTCGACTGGAACAATAGCTGCGAAACCGCCTACAACAAATTGGAAAAAAGAATTGGCCAGTGACAAGATATTAATACCCTATGATCCGGAGTTAGATTTACAATTAGCATGTGATGCGAGTCCAACTGGAGTTGGGGGGTTTTGTCTCATGTAGTATGTGGCCAAGAAAGGCCGATTGCGTACGGATCTAGAGCCTTAACAATAGCAGAGAGAAACTACTCGCAGCTGGATAGAGAGGTTCTCTAAGTTTCATCAGTCGACTAAATTGCCCCAAATGACTTCCGCCCTACTGCAACGCTATGCAGCATACTTATCTGGATTTAACTACGAAATATGTTAAAAAAAGGGGTCGAGAACGTATATTAACAAAGAAGTTCATCTTATATGTGAAATGAGTATTCAACAAATAAGCATCTCTTTCATTCTCTTCGTGAGGAAACACGTAAGGATAATTATCTCATTCAAATTATCCATAAATTACAGAGAAATAGTAAGAACAAAGGCATTGATCCTGAATTAACAATTGATTGTGGGGTACTTTTCCAAGGGAGCAGAGTAATAATACCTGCATCATTACAGCCTTACGTTTTGCAAATCGATTGATAATGATATCGAACACGTAGTGCAATCCTGCCTGTCATCTCCAAAGAAGGCAGATCTACATCCGTGGGAGGTGCCATATTTTTTTTCCACTGCTATTTATTTATTGTATCTTCAAATAGAACTAACAATAAGTGTTCAAATCTTAAGTATAAATATAATAATTAGGCCCAACCAGTGTCAGACATAAACTTAGTGATAGTAATTAATAATACAGAAATGTGTTAAGCACAAAAATATTCAAAAAATTCCATCTGAAGTGAGGCGTATTAAGGCCGTAGTATCCCTCTTTTTTAAGCGGATGTGTCCAGGAAAGTTCAACATGTTACGAGCAAGGGGATTAGGATGGGACTAGAGTTTTGTTAAATATTTGCCTGCATATTTTGCAATTTCTGCAGTCACAAGTGGCATATTTAAATCACGATGTAAAATTGAATTTTTCATGTACCAAGGAGCCGATGTTATTAACCTTAAAATTTTGTTTTGCATTCGTTGGATTCGCTCTACATTGGAAGCTGAAGCAGTGCCCCATAGCTGAATTCCGTAACACCATATGGGGTTCAAAAGCGACTTGTATATTAAAAGTTTACAATCCAGACTGAGTGTTGAATTT
>OY812999.1:71733096-71816789 GCA_963681545.1 Germaria angustata | reverse complement strand
TGCTAATTCTGATCCCTTTGTTAGAGCTGCAGGGAATTTAATAAATTTTACTCTTATATTGATTTCTCATTAAATGATAATCTAATAAAACGTAATATTTTGTTTGCATACTTAAATACATATATAAATATACCTATGTAATCAGTCTGTAAGAATTGTAAATTCATAGACTTGAAATAAATAAATAAAAAATAAATAAAATAAAAAAATACGAGATACACACACCGTTTTTATTTAAACCATAAAATACATTAGATAAAACTAATTAACAAAACAATTGTTTCCTTTCACAAATATCCGATTTTTGAATGTAGCATCAGACAAACAGTTTCTTGTTGGAGAATAAATAAAACCTGCTGAAGAAAATATTTTTTCTACAGGTCCTGATGAGCAGTGTTGGGCAAAATACATGGTTTGCGGTATTTAAAATACAAAATACTTGCTGATCATGTATTTAAAATACAAAATACAAAATACTTTCAGGACATGTATTTAAAATACAAAATACAAAATACTTAAAAATCTGTATGTATTTAAAATACAAAATACAAAATACGTATTTGTATTTTAAATAGGTATTTCAAATACATGTATTTCAAATACTGCCCAACCCTGGGTATACTACATGTGTGTCAACGTGAACCATAATTAAACCACGAAACAAGCTGGCATAAATCTGGTTTCTATACTACGTACATGAACGTGGTATAAATGTAGTATCTCACAGAACACTTTCTTTTAGCTGTGTTTAGTAAACATTTGAGTTGCTCAAATGTTTACTAAACAAAATCAGCTGTAAATACGTTGATGTTTGGCATTTATAATTTATTCCAACAACAATACGCACACGTCCAAAACGCATGTAGTTTTTCTTTATTTTTTAACACTTAATATAGTATATTTTCTATTTATTCTGTTATACATAATTAATGGATAACGTAAGCAAATTTTTTTTCCGGCATATAATTCAAAATTTTGTTATTATTTATACAATAGTCAACAGTTTCTCTCGTTCCATATTTGTAAACATATAATTGAACATAAAAACAAAAACATAGTATAGATACCATAAGTATGTCACCCATAAGTAGTATAGAAAACCGTAGTATACGTTCCATGGCATGGAAAGCATATGTCTGCACAGGGGTGTAATACGAACATGTACGTGGTATAAATGTGGCATTTCGTTAAATACATCTTTTTAGCTGTGTTAGTTATAAATTTTAGTTATAAATTTTTGATATTTGACAGCTATAATTCAATTCTTTTAATTTCAGTTCACCTGATTGTTTATTTGTAGGGTAAGAATACGTATTTTATAGTTGTAGAACTGCAACTACATCGATTCGCCGAATGATTACATTTTTTTTATAGAAAATTCAATTGTATGCTTACAATATGTGTATGCACTTGTATATGAAAGAAAGTTGTTATAAAAGAAAAGCTTATGTTTGATAACTATTAACTATTTATTAGTTTTATTTATTTATATACATATAAGCTACTTAATGGTTCAAAGTTTTAACGTTGTCAGCGCTGGATGATTTGTATCTGTGTTCCCCATGCGGAATGCTTCCGTAATAGTATAAGGACTAGCATATTTATAATCTCCATCCTGTGTTTATTACATACGCAACTTTCCTCAAACCAAAAGGAATATATTAAATCTTTTGTACCATTTAGACATTGTTCAACAAAACTTTCTGAAGGATATGACAAAATCTGCGCTGGTGTAATTATATCCATAGGAAATTTAACGCAAGACATTCTAGTTGAGTAGATCGTTTTATTCCGATTTTTAGTTTTTAAAAGATGTCGAATACAGGGAGCTTTCCGTACATATATATTAAAAATATTTTTTTGACTTACATTTCGTGGAAACATTGTCCTAATAAAATTTTATTTTTTTCTGATTTTTTAAAAAATTTCGAATATATTTTTTTTAATACTTTGATTGAACACCTATTTACTCTATATCTATATATAAATTGGCAAATGGAAAAAGTTAAGAACCATTTTAACTGACCTAAACTCAACGTATTCGCTTGATTTTTTTTGTTTGATAGATTGTCAATAGGAGCAGTGCAGAATGTATTTTTTATTCTACATTTTTGTACCTAAGATGGTTAAAAACAGTTAAGAATATTAGCCAATCATAAAGCCATGATCTCTCTTTCTCTCCTAATTTGCTAAAAATTACACCAAAAAAATTAGAATAAACTCAATTAAATTTGGCTTGGCAACTCCGTAAACACTCAGAAGGTAGAACTGATTTTATTTGTTCATTCTATTCCACCATTTGGTGGAAAAATTATTCTACTAAGGTGCGATTTAATGCAAATTTTACCTGTTGTTTCACATGGGACCCGATTTACTTTCATTGAAAATTGTATCATTAGTTGAAAGGAATTTAATTCTTTTCACAAAGTTACCTTAAGACAAAATATGAGAGCTAGACCAGAAGTAGAATTTGTCGAATTTCATAAATAAACTTGGTAATGGTGAACTAAGAAATTATCCAGATTTAGGTGATGACATTATTGAATTGCCACAACAAATAATTGATTGTTTTGATAATTCAATTACTGATATCTGTGGTAATATTCGTGAGAATATAATATCGGATCAAAATTCTTAATTCCGTAATTTTAGCTCCTACTAATGAAGACTGCGCTTCAATAAATAATGATATACTTAATCGTCTTTCCGGGGAGGAGAATGTTTATTACAGTTTTGATAAAGTTTCTAATGATGTCAATGACGTAAATGAATATCCTTCTTAATTTTTAAATTCACTGAACGTAAGCGGAATGCCACCGCATAAATTGAAATTGAAAATAAATTCCATTGTTATGCTGATTCGTAATTTGAACACGGCACAAGCCATAGTAAATTGAACTCGAATGAGAATAAAATGCTTGCACCGCAACACCATAGATTGCGAAGTATTAACGGGAGTAGTTCGTAATAAAAGAATTTTGATTCCACGAATAAATTTACCATTTTCTGGAACAATTCTTCTATTTAAATTTCAGCAGACACAATTTTCCAATTATACCTGCATTTGCTATGACCATTAACAAGTCACAGGGGCAAACATTTGAAAAGATAGGTGTCCTTTTGAGACTGCCTTATTTGCTCATGGACAATTATATGTAGCTGCGAGTAGAGTTCGTTCATTCGACGGCCGAAAATTTCATATTTCAAATGAAAATGGTCAAGGAAACATACTCAATTACAATAGAGTTTTTACGAAGAATATTGTATATAAAGAAATTTTCCTTAGATAAAGATGCCAGTCGTACAACTACTTTATATATTTTGAATAAAATTAATTTTTTTTACTTTTAGTTTTTCTTCAATTAATAAAAAATTTTAATATTTTTAATATGGGCAATAAATACATGTTTCTTAAATGAACATCAAAACCGTTTCTATTATTTTAAAGAATGGAGTAAGTACGGTAATAAATTTTATTAGAAATTAAAAAAAATATGACATTTTATTTTTTATTTTATTATTGCAACAATGGTTGACTTTCAACCACTGGGCGAACACTAGTTATTATAGTTTTACATTGAAATTTTATTTGCGGTTCGAATCGATATAGCGGCAATTGTACAACAATAAAACACTTTTACCATACAATTAAATAATCGGTAAGAACGGTTTTCTGCTGCTTATTTGTACATAATTTGTATGAAAACAAGATTTTTTGATTTGTGGATGTTTATACTTATGTAGAGTTTACATTGTAGATGCACACACGTATGCAATGCCATCGACAAATTTAGTACTGGCAGTACGATATATTGTAGTACAACATCTTTGTATATTTTAAGTCTATTTACTGTCGATGAGTCTATGCATTTTTTCATAGAGAGTGAGTTACATCCCTACAAGAAATGGATGACCGAAACTAACACACACAAAAACTATTTACTAACACATTTGTATAATCATCAGTCTTGTTGAACCTTCGTAGTGAACAGACGTGTTAGCGGAGTTTCTTTTTTACATACTAAACAAACAAAAATACAAACAAAAATTTTCGTAATAAGTACTGATTCGTAATAAGTACAGTTTTTGCTAAATTTGCTTTACTTGCATTAATAATATTTTTCGTATAAACTGAAACAACAAAAACAAACAAAAAAACACAAACAAAGTGACTGAGGAATACTCTGTATGAGTACCTCAAAAACAAAAAATTGTGAAGTGAGTTCTAACGGCAGAAATGCCTATTTTACTGTGAGTTCTGATATTCTTAATGCACAAAATAAAAATAAAAAATCCGATGACAGTCTTTTTCTAACGGCAAAGCCAATTTTACGTGAGCGATCAAATTCGCTTACTCCAATGCCAAGTAGTGATTCGTTAACATTACCGTTGCCTAGTAATTCTGTATTTAAGTCAGCGCCATTATCCGCTCCGGGCTCGAGTTCCTCACTTAACCAAGTTATTACAATAGACAATATTATTCAGAAACCAAAGGTGCCTGTCGGAATGGACCGATATATTACAGTGGTAAAGCGCGGGCGAAGCCCAAATTCTTCAAAGATCTCATCTGTTCCCAAGATATCCAGGGATATCGACACCGCCACAGTTAACCGTCAAAACCGCTTTAAAATATTGCAGGATGACATTGACAAACCCGAAGCATTCCCAAAAAAAACCTCCAAACCACCACCCATTTATTTCAGAGAAAAAAATTCAAACTCCCTCATCAAAAATCTAATCTCGGTCATTGGCGAAAAGGCATTTCACATTGTCCCAATAAAACGTGGTAACATTGACGAAACTAAAATTCAAATATATGAAGAAAAAGATTTCCGGAAAATGGTTAATGAATTCGAAAAGAATAAAACAAGTTTTTACACATTCCAGCTTAAAAGCGCTAAAGGCCTACAGATCGTACTGAAGGGCATAGATTCTTATGTTGTCCCTGCTGAAATAAAAGATGCTCTCACCCTCCAAGGATTCAAGGTAAAAAATGTATCCAACATAATAAACAGGGATAAGATACCCCAACCTCTTTTTCGTGTTGAACTGGAGCCTAACGATATAATATTGAAGAAAAATGAGACCAATCCCATTTATAATTTAAAATATCTCTTATACCGAAAAATCACAGTTGAAGAACCACACAAGCGTTCTGGACCCGTTCAGTGCCATAATTGTCAAGAATACGGCCACACTAAAACTTATTGTAAATTACCTACTGTTTGTGTTGTGTGCGGTGAATTACACAACACTGCTATTTGCAATAAGTCGAAGGACCAGAAGGAAAAGAAGTGCAGTAATTGTGGAGGTAATCACACTGCTAACTACAGGGGATGTCCTGTATACTCTTTCGTTAAACAGGCTATGAGTCAAAAGCCTAAAGTAGTCCCAGCGCAAACAGGAAATACGTACTCCGCCAATTATCCTGTAATGGCCCAACCAATCTCTACACAAGTATCGTATGCTGACGCTGTGAAGATCAACTCCGTTCCCATGCAAAAAGTGTCACCACCAACTAATACAACAAATGCAAATGCAAGCTTTAATTTCAGTCGCCTTGAAAATACTATTGATAATTTGGTGCAAACTATAAACAACTTTACAACAAATATGACTAGTATGATGCAAGAAATGCTGCGAATGCAGAACACACTGCTTCTAGCATTAGTTAACAAGCCATGAACACGTTAAAAGTATGTTTCTGGAACGCAAACGGCATTCGCCAACATAAAAATGAACTAGAGCACTTCCTCACGGCAAAAAATATTGATATAATGTTGATATCTGAGACTCATTTGACTTCAAGAAGCCTTTTTAAAATTAGTGGCTATACCTTATATGATACAAAGGACCCGAGAGGAAGAGCATGCCGAGGATCAGCAGTTCTAATAAAGTCAAGCCTCAAACACTACATTCTTGAGAATATTAGTGAGGACCATCTGCAGGCAACAAATATTTGTATCCAAAATTTTTGTACAAATTTTGTGATATCATCAATTTACTCCCCTCCCAGATTTTCAATCTCTGAGGATCAATATGAGGATTTTTACAGAACTCTTGGACCTTGTTTCGTGGCAGCTGGGGACTACAATGCAAAACATACGTTCTGGGGATCGCGTCTTATTACACCTAGAGGTCGAGCATTATTCAACACAATTTCAAAAATGGGTTTGGATGTCATTTCTAGCGGGGAGCCCACTTACTGGCCTACTGACCCACAAAAAATTCCAGATGTTATAGATTTTGGCGTCATGAAAAATATCTCTAGGGATTTAATTCATGTTGAAGTTTCTCATGATCTCTCCTCCGATCACTCGCCAACGATCGTTACAATTTGTAGCCCACTAAGAAGTGACTTACCTCACCCATATGTGAAGATGATAAATCATGTTAATTGGCTGGGGTTCAAAAAATATCTCAGTAGTCATTGTACGGGAAACATCAGGCTTAGAACTCCCGATGATATTGAACTTAACATTGCCAATCTTACCGAGAATATTAAACAGGCTGCTAAACATGCCACTACTTCCTATCTGCAGACTGGGTTTAATAGAATTTATTCTGCGGATATTGAACGTCTCGTATGTGAAAAAAGAAGAGCTAGAAGGGAATGGCAACAGCACAGATCACCCCAACATAAAATTAGACTTAGAGAATGCACAAAACGACTCCAAGAGTTGCTTGCATCTGAAAAATTTGCTTCTCTTAAGAACTATCTGGAAGGTCTCGATGTTACAGCAGCATCTAATTACTCCTTGTGGCGCGCTGCTAAAAAACTTAAAACACCTGTTGAGTCTAAACCACCCCTGCGCACTTCTACCGGAGGTTGGGCAAGAACTAATACTGATAAAGGTAACATATTTGCTGAGCATTTAAAACACGTATTTACCCCAAACATATGTACTGGTGCTGTTGATTTGCCGAGTGTAGTTGCTCTACCCCCTCGACCCATAAAGTTTAAGATGCGTGATGTACAAAAACTAATTGCTGAAACCAACCCGAAGAAGGCCCCGGGTATTGATGGAATTAGTAACAAGATGCTGATGAAGTTGCCTAGTATTGCTATTAGAATCCTCTTGTTCATTTTTAATGGCATTTTACGAGTGGAGTATTATCCACACAGCTGGAAACTTGCCATGGTCAAAATGATTCCAAAGGCGGGTAAAGATCTTACTAAGCCTGAATCATATAGGCCAATAAGTTTGCTGTCAACAATTTCAAAGCTCTTCGAAAAACTGCTCATGACAAAATTATCCCCAATTCTAGCTGAGAATGGGTGCATACCGGACCATCAATTTGGGTTTAGTAGTCAGCATAGCACCATTGAACAATGTCATAGATTGGTACATTTTATAAGAAGAGCATTTGAAGAAAAGAAGTACTGTTCTTCCCTCTTTATTGATGTTTCTCAGGCATTTGATAAAGTGTGGCATGAGGGCCTGATTTTGAAATTGAGGACATATCTACCAATGAACATTGTGAATCTATTGGAAAGTTACATTCTTGCCCGGAAGTTCACTGTCGTGGAAGGAGACTTCATGAGTGTGCCCGAAACTATCTCATCCGGTGTGCCACAGGGTAGTATACTGGGACCAGTTTTATATTTGATTTATACCTGTGATATGCCTCTGAGCAGTAATATCTTCACTTCTACATTTGCCGATGATACAGCCTGCCTTAGTATGCATGAAAACCCTCACGAGGCATCCCGATATCTTCAGAATCATATTAGCCTGTTGGAACAATGGTTGAACTTATGGAGAATAAAAGTAAATGAACAAAAGTGTGTTCATGTCACATTTACTCTACGAAGAGACACTTGTTCCCCCATTCGAATCAACAATCAAGTTGTTCCTCAACATTCACAGGTGAAATACCTTGGTATTCACCTCGACCGACGGCTTACATGGAAACACCACATTGACTCTAAGCTGACACAAATGAAGCTTAAATTAACCCAGATACATTGGCTGATTGGTAGAAATTCTACCCTCAGTCTAGATTGTAAACTTTTAATATACAAGTCGCTTTTGAAGCCGATATGGTGTTACGGAATTCAGCTATGGGGCACTGCTTCAGCTTCCAATGTAGAGAGAATCCAACGAATGCAAAACAAAATATTAAGGTTAATAACTACGGCTCCATGGTACTTGAAAAATTCTATTTTACATCGTGATTTACATATGCCACTTGTGACCGCTGAAATTGCAAAATATGCTGGAAAATATTTAACTAAACTCGAGTTCCATCCTAATCCCCTTGCTCGTAACATCTTGAACTTTCCTGGACACATCCGCTTAAAAAATAGGGACACTACGGCATTAATACGCAACTCTCCAGATGAAATTCTTTGAAAATATTTTTTGTGCGTAACATGAATTTTATGTATTATTAATTATTATCACTAAGTTTATGTCCGACACTGGTTGGGCCTAATAATTATTTATATATTTAAGATTTGAACACTTATTGTTAGTTCAGTTATTTGAAGATACAATAAACATATATTAGCGTGAAAAAAAAAAACATTTGTATAATAAAATATTTGACAAACCATATGATTGTCATTCGTGAAGAAATTTTCGTCATTGTTGTATTTGTTTACATTTATTGACGTTAAAATTAAGTGATTCCGGGAAAACAATTTTTGTGGCGTGCATACACTTAAGTGGCAAATATAATATGATAAATAAAAATATAAAAGATAAGTATAAATAGACTAAATATAGTACATACTAATAATAATGAAATAAACGAGGCACAAATACTGCCAAGAACTTCATACTCGCTAGGCGAGAATGAAGTTCCACCATCAATCCCAGGTGAATGATTTAGATTTTTTTTAAATCATATTTAATTATAAATTTTTCTTAATTTCAGGCATTCTGGCGCTTCTTGGAAAATTGTTGGAGGGCCAGAAAAGCAAAAGCTCTACATAAAGGCACAAACATAATAAATTATATTAATATTATAATATTATATTAATATAATAATGATATTATATTATATATTCTAATAATATTATATTATATATTAATAAATTTAATTTCATTTAATTTAATTTGGATTTTTTTAATTTAATTTTTAATTGGTCATTTTACCGTCATTGATGAAGAAATATCCGTCATCGCTGACTAGTAAACAACATTAGAGTGAGCAGTGCAGATATACATTCTGTAAATGACAAATTTCATAGGTTTGAGTGCGATGCAAAGTCACATGTACACAAAAATTTCCATCACTTTTTTCATATTTGCTTTAAGAACTTGATAGAAACTTTGTTCTACGCGATGACGGATATTTCTTCATCAATGACGGTCATATGACCGGTAAAATGACCAAGAACAGTCTTGTAGGGATTTGTTCTTCATTGAAATAAACTTGTATTGACAGATCACCTTTTGAAGAGTTTATTATTGTTAAAAAAAAAAAATACACAACTCATGTTGACAACATTATTTGGGTCTTATTTCGCTGGAAGAAGCCACTGCAGAGCACAATTTGTTAACAGTTATCGTTGTAAAAATAATGCATATATATATATATATATATATATATATATATATATATATATATATACAGTGCAGCTTCGACAATCCGGACACATATAGTTTTAGGGTCGGTCGGATTAACGAGATGTCCGTACTATAGTAGGTGAAAATATTGAAATAATCTAAGTGAATTAAATTGTATGTACATACATGCATTGTACTATGATTTATTAAAAAAACGAAGTTATATTGTGTTGACTAACTTTGTGTGGTTGATTTGTGCTTTTTGTTCTAGTCGCTTTAACAACAGAATATCCTGCATATCCAAAATATTCTCCTTAGCCCAATGAGAATATTCCAAAAAATTAACTACTTAAAATAAAGTATTTAAAATAAAGATTTTATTTTTAATTTTTGCCTAATTGAATACAATTAATAATAACGGGCGTTTAATTGTATACATATTGCACGTTCAATATAAATTGTTGATGTGTTGATTGTATAAAACCATTGTAGCCAACTATGATGTTTTTTTTTTTAATACATAAAACATTTTTTAAAAACTTTAATTGGGGAGAATATCCCAAAAGAAAACATTTTAAATATTAATTGTGCTTTATTCGATTTACACTTAAGCAGATTTTCTCAATCGCAATTGCTATTTTTACAAAATATCCCCAACGCATTTAAAGCCGTTGGAAATTACTTTAATATCGTTGTCAAATGATAAACTAATACTTCAGAAGGAATTGAATTTGTAACTAGCAACGTTTACAAAACAACAATATAGTGATAAATTTAATTTTATATTTACACTCAGGTATTTTTCGTACAACCAGGGAACATTCAAAATATGTATATCAACAATCAGATTCAATAGAAGTTCGGAGTAGGTTTTGGAATGTTTAAAAAGTGACTGTCAAAATTTAGAGAAGCTCAATAGTGCTTTAAATAAATTAAAAAATCCTCCGAGAAAAAATACTAAACAATAAAAATTTAAATGAAAATCTTGACTATTTAGAAAAAACTTCTAAAAGATTAAAAAATTAATTATATACTGCATGTTAACAACAATCTAACTTCTACAATAATTGAACGTGATTTTTCAGAAAACTTCAATAAAAATAAAATTGCCAAACTGTATGTCGTATTTTTTGTACTCCCATTTATTTCATATTCAGCTTTTTCTCTCCTGCCCTTTCTTTTGGCTTAATACTCTGAACGTTAGTTTTAAGATTTTTAATATTTTTCTTTGCAATTTTTGTTATTTTAATATTCAACTAACTTTGACATAGAAGACATGTGTAACGCATGCCAACCTTTATTTTAATTTTATAGTAATTTTTCGAACTATATTGATACAGTTTTTAATTTGTCTAGGTCGACTTCGAGGAAATCATACATGGGAATATCGTACTAGAACACTTTGATATCATTGTTAAAAAAAAGGATCACATCTTTTCCTGTATTCTTTCTTCACATGCGGGGCGTGTAAATTTGATATTCCAAAATACTAGCAGTAATACAGTCACATAAGCTCTGATGATCCAAAGTGAGGTAAACCAGAACAAAAAGTAGTGAAAAGTTGAAAATTTTTATACTACTTAATAATAGATTTGCATGAAACAGATTATTGTGTAACGAAATCTTATGCACCAATTTTGGTTTACAACACTTAAATATTGTGTTGTTTCGCCTACAAAACAACATTAACTTATTTTTTGATTATGGTTTACAACATCTAGGTGTTGTTTATGTCACAGTGTTGAATTTTATTTGTAGTACATATTTCCGTAAAAATACATACCTACATGCTAAAAACTGTTAAAGAAATATTAAAGAAGCGTATATTTTGTTAGAAATAAATAAAAGAACAAAAAAAACACACACACACAAATGGCACGTATCTGGAAAAGAATTCGGGACAGTTCAAATCCACTGGAACTACCATATATAGAATAAGTATGTATAATTTTTATAAAACCAAAAGTTATTACAATGTCTTAATTATAATAACATACTTTATAGTTTTATAAACATTTTTCGCATAAAAAAGAATGGTTTCTTGGTTTTGATACAAAATCTGAGCACTTTTCGAAAAACTAACTCCTTGCCGTTCTTTAATATTTCTACACAGAAAAAAAAAACATTGTTGTGACAAATACTTTTTGCTGTTAAACGATTTCTATTTGTCGCAAATGAAAAGTAGTTGGTTCAAATGATATTTTGTTTGCCACAAAAGGATGTGGCAAATGCGCTGCATTTATCGCAACAGCAAAATTGCAGCTGGCAAAAATCCAGACCAATATTATTTAATGCAAATTGGATTTTCGTAAAATCAAATGTAAATGCATTTGAAAATGCATGTCAACAGCAATTTAGTAATAACAAATAATTTTTATTTGAGATTAAATGCAAAAGTTATTTACGCCAAATGCGGATTGTTTTTGATTTAGCAGTAGGCTTGTCTTTTCAAATGCAATTCGCAGTTAATTTTTCATTGTTGTTTAAGTATGAACGAAAGTTCAGTTGATTTTAGTTTGTGGTAATAAAAACACGTGCGAAAAAAATAGAAGACCACTCCAGTGAAGTGCAAATTTTTCAAGCAAATATCTTGGAACTACATCAGTCCTACGAATGAAGGAGAATAAATATTCAATAATAACTTTCCTGAACGATTGGCTTAGATACAAAGATCCTAGTGGTTACACATTGATTGACATCAACTTCGATACCTTGCATACAGGCGAAGGAAATCTAATGTTTGAGCTAATATCAGTTCTGGAAAATGTGATGACTGAGCAAATTTTACCAATTTATGTAAAAGACAAACTCAATATGCAGTACCTGGAAAAAATGAAAACAGCAACAGACACAAGTAAGATACATATACATACATTAAAAAACTACATTTATTACATAATTTTTTTTAATTTCTTAGATGCTAAGCACTTTTACTTTTTTTACTTGTTGCATTCGATAATTCTTCCGCCTCGTGTAAATAAAACTTTAAAGCCGTCCATAACTGATGCTCAAAGTGATATGTTTGTCCACTTATTTAATACAAATGATTTTATTCAAAAAAAGGACGTGCAATGGAAACTTGCCTTGGAAGAGCAGTCGACCATTCAATCTAAAGTTTTCGTAGTTGGTGAGGATATTAACAAATTTACGATGTTTTTTGTTACGGTTAATGATTTAACTTACAAAGTTGTGGATTTAATGATTAAAATATGTTTTACTTTCAATTTGAAGTATTCGGCTAAAAGCAAATATGTGTTGGGTTTTTTTACAAGAATATATTTTCGAAATTCCATCCTTAGAAAAAATTGCCAAAGTGCAAAATATTATAAACAAAATAAAAAATGTCAAATAAATATGTATAAAGCAAATTTAGCAAAAACTCCCACACATATCTGTTCAATTTGTAGTCGTATATTTACTACATCCCAAGAGTTCCTACAACACTTAAGAAATTTTCATAAGACGCCTGTATTCATTGTATTCATGGAAAACTTTTATTTTTATTGTTCTCTTTGTGTTTTTTATAAATAAAATCTATTTTGAAAAATTAAAAAAAAAGGTTTTTGCGTTTGATGAATTGTATTTGGGGCAAAGACAATTGCATTTGATAAGACATTTTTGTATTTGTTGAATTGTATTTGGGGCAAAGACAATTGCATTTGGTGTTACATTTTTTGTTTTTGCCGAATTGTATTTGGGGTAAAGACAATTGCCTTTGGCAAAACGGTTTCTGCATTTGGTGAGTTGTATTTAATTTAACAGCACTTTAGTAGTTGCAACAAATAGCAACTGCTATTGGGAACGATACGAATGCAAATTATATTTGTGGTTTAACCAACTATGCCATTTGTTTTTTATTTGTAATTTTACTAAGAAATATTTATTTTATTATTTTATATTTATTTATTTTATTTTTTTAAGCTCTGTATGTTTTGCAAAACAAATTTTATATGCATACTTCAGTTTTTTTTATCTATTTTTCAACTTTTAATGTTAACAAAACAACAACTAATGATCTGTTGTAGATTTTTGAGAGTGCGAACAACACATACTGACAACAGTTGTAAACCATGATTGCATTTTAAAAAAATACAACATTAAAGTAGCAACTGTTGTAAACAATAATCGGGGCATTAAACTTTTAGGCACAGGATAGCACTGATAACAATAATATTGCGCGTTTTATTAGTTTTCATAACAATGTCCCAATGCCTCTGGTGTTAAGTAGGTACATTAACTTTATCACTTAAATAGTCCACCAAACTAAAGCAACACTAATGTAAACACAAAAATTCATGATGTTGACGACTTGCCTGAACAGGGATCGAACTCATGTTTTTAGCCATAAATTGCTTTGTAGTCAACGCGCTAACTACTTCAACCAACAGCAGCTTCGAAATTAAAATGTCTTTTAGGCTTCCGTATGAATGTACCATCCTAGAAAAGAAATTGCTGCTATTAAACGAGCAGTAAATTGGTTGTTTTATTGAATATGAACAGAGATATCCGTACCATTACCAACAGCAAAACTGCAATCAGGTACATCATAAATCAATCAGGTACCTCATAGTTCCATATCAGATGTTATACAAGAATGCCGAAGATCCTTAAATAGGTTAACATTTCAACATAAACATAATATGTATACGCAGATATGGAGCATTCTTGAATTTATAATCGCGGATGATCTGCAGAAAATAGGTATTTGGCTGCAAGATGGGGACATCCGATGTGCGCTTCCTATATTTTGCAGTTGAAAAAGTATCGACGATGCCCTATTGCGGATGGCTCAGATCAGATAGAATATAGATCCAGCCTACATCATTGTAGTATAAAAATTTGGCAACCCTTTTTCACGATATGTCAACCTTTTATCTTCATTTTCTTTATATATATATATATATATATATATATATATATATATATATATATATATATATATATATATATATCTTCTTTTATAAAAGTAGTTAGAGATGTTTCGAGAATAGAACCTCATGTTTCTTACAAGATAAGCCACGGTTGAATCCATTTTTTTATTACACAATTGAGTACGGTCACCACAGATTTTGGCGACGAGGAAAAGAAAATTAGTAAAAAATGTTAAGGATTATAAACAAATGCGCAATGAATCAAGAAAAGTTTCCGGAATTTATGAAGGCACAAGAAAACATCATTGAACAAATTATGCAAATGGTTATGCAAGAGCGAGGTGCAGTACAGACACCCGCCATTACGAATTCCGCATTATTGCCAAATTTTGAGGCATATGACAGTTCTAAGGAGTCGTTCAGAAATTATCTGCTACGATTCAAGAATTACACACAGATGAAAAGCATTTCTGAAAACAAGGAGTATTACGCTATAAGCTGCTGTTAAATTCGATGGGAGCGAAACTTTTAAGGATGGCCAGCGCACTAGCAGCACCAAAAGCGGTAAACGAGGTCCCATACGACGATCTGTTGGGACTTTTAGAGAGACACCTGTCTCCGACGAAGAATGTGCTGGTAAAGCAACACCAGTTCCTGACAAATTATCAGGCAGAAGGCCAATCCATAGCCGAATTTGTAGCATCGTTACGTGCGGACATAGGTGAATGCGAGTTTGTGGCATCGTGCAAGTGTCAAACAACGGTTGCCGAAATATTTTTGCGTGCACAATTCATACGTGGCATTTTGGACGGCAATGTGCGAGAACAAGTTCTGCAATCAGAATCGTCTAACTTTGAAGATATTGAGGCGAAGGCGCAAGCTATGGAAGCAGCGAAAACTGATTCTAAGGAAATGGAAATGAGAACAACAACAACAACACCAAAACAACTATAAATAAAATTTCTAAACAAAAAAGATTTAAAAGCAAAAACACAAGTAGACAATCTTCAAAGGTGCTCAGTCAAGATAGAACTCTGTACAAAAAACTAGGCATAGAGCTATGGTAGGGATAATCATTACGTTAAAGATTGTTACGTCGATAAAGACAAATTAAGGTGCACGGGGTGCAACAAAAAAGGGCATGTTACTAAAGTTTGCATTTCTACCCAAAGCAAATCGTCAGGGGGAAAGAACATGTTCAATAAGAGCTCAACAAATCAAATACAGCATGATGACGAATACGGCGCGTGTACAAGGTAGTTAACATTTATCAAAATAATGTGAGAAGTTCTGAACGTTACTATACCGAAATCGAGATCGAAGGTAAAATGGTAAAGTTCGAGGTGGACTCTGGATCAGGTTTTTCATTCCTACCTAGGAGTCAATTCAACAAATTAATGCCCACTAATATTACATACGTTCCGGTCATATACGCATACAACATTTTTCGCTGATGGCAAAGTAAAGGTAAATGCTAAATATAATAACGTTTGCATAACAGATGAAATCTACATAGTCCCCGACATGTGTTCTGCATTATTGGGCCGTTCGTGGATAAGGCGATTAAAAATAAATTTGAGCGATTTAGACAACAATTGTCAAGCAGACGGTAAGCAGTAAGCTATCGATGATATTATCAGAGTTTTTTCTAACGTATTCGATCAAAAAATTGGTTGCACACAACAATATAAAGTTTCTTTGAAATTGAGGAAGGGAGCTAAAGAAAAGCAAATTCCCTATGCGTTAATTAAACGGGTTGAGGATGAGTTAGATGTCTTAGAGAAAGTTGGAATTATAGAAAAAACAGATAATAGCGATTGGGGTTCGCCTTTAGTAGTGATAATTGATCAAATCTTACGAGACGTACCAAAGACTGAATCTTATTTCGATGACATAATTGTCCATGGAAATTCGATGGAAGATTGTATTTTAAATCTAAAGGCATGTTTGTTGCAATTACAACGTTTTGACTTGCACCTTAATAGCAATAAATGCTCATTTTTCAAAGAAAACATCGAATTTTTGGGGCATATTATTCCATATAATAAAATAATGAAATCCCCATCAAAAATATCCGCTATTTTGAACATGCCAAGACCACATACGGTTGATGAAGTTAGGCGCTTTTTAGGCATGATAATGTATTATGTCCGGTTCATACCGAACATATCGTCAATAACCACACCGCTTAGGCATTTGTTGAAAAACGGGGTTCAATTCGACTGGAACAATAGCTGCGAAACCGCCTACAACAAATTGGAAAAAAGAATTGGCCAGTGACAAGATATTAATACCCTATGATCCGGAGTTAGATTTACAATTAGCATGTGATGCGAGTCCAACTGGAGTTGGGGGGTTTTGTCTCATGTAGTATGTGGCCAAGAAAGGCCGATTGCGTACGGATCTAGAGCCTTAACAATAGCAGAGAGAAACTACTCGCAGCTGGATAGAGAGGTTCTCTAAGTTTCATCAGTCGACTAAATTGCCCCAAATGACTTCCGCCCTACTGCAACGCTATGCAGCATACTTATCTGGATTTAACTACGAAATATGTTAAAAAAAGGGGTCGAGAACGTATATTAACAAAGAAGTTCATCTTATATGTGAAATGAGTATTCAACAAATAAGCATCTCTTTCATTCTCTTCGTGAGGAAACACGTAAGGATAATTATCTCATTCAAATTATCCATAAATTACAGAGAAATAGTAAGAACAAAGGCATTGATCCTGAATTAACAATTGATTGTGGGGTACTTTTCCAAGGGAGCAGAGTAATAATACCTGCATCATTACAGCCTTACGTTTTGCAAATCGATTGATAATGATATCGAACACGTAGTGCAATCCTGCCTGTCATCTCCAAAGAAGGCAGATCTACATCCGTGGGAGGTGCCATATTTTTTTTCCACTGCTATTTATTTATTGTATCTTCAAATAGAACTAACAATAAGTGTTCAAATCTTAAGTATAAATATAATAATTAGGCCCAACCAGTGTCAGACATAAACTTAGTGATAGTAATTAATAATACAGAAATGTGTTAAGCACAAAAATATTCAAAAAATTCCATCTGAAGTGAGGCGTATTAAGGCCGTAGTATCCCTCTTTTTTAAGCGGATGTGTCCAGTGAAGTTCAAGATGTTACGAGCAAGGGGATTGGGATGGGACTCGAGTTTTGTTAAATATTTTCCAGCATATTGCAATTTCAGCGGTCACAAGTGGCATATTTAAATCACGATGTAAAATTGAATTTTTCAAGTACCATGGAGCCGTAGTTATTAACCTTAATATTTTGTTTTGCATTCGTTGGATTCTCTCTACATTGGAAGCTGAAGCAGTGCCCCATAGCTGAATTCCGTAACACCATATCGGCTTCAAAAGCGACTTGTATATTAAAAGTTTACAATCTAGACTGAGGGTAGAATTTCTACCAATCAGCCAATGTATCTGAGTCAATTTGAGTTTTATTTGTGTCAGCTTAGAGTCAATGTGGTTTTTCCATGTGAGGCGTCGGTCGAGGTGTATACCAAGATATTTCACATGTGAATGTTGAGGAACAACTTGATTGTTGATTCGAATGGGGGAACAAGTGTCTCTTCGTAGGGTAAATGTGACATGAACACACTTTTGTTCATTTACTTTTATTCTCCATAAGTTCAACCACAGTTCCAACAGGTTAATATGTTCCTGAAGATAACGGGATGCCTCATGAGGGTTTTCATGCATACTAAGGCAGGCTGTATCATCGGCAAATGTAGAGGTGAGGATATTACTGCTTAAAGGCATATCACAGGTATAGATCAAATACAAAACTGGACCCAGTATACTCCCCTGTGGCACACCGGATGAGATAGTTTCGGGCACACTCATGAAGTCTCCTTCCACAACAGTGAATTTCCGGGCAAGAATATAACTTTCCAATAGATTTACAATGTTTATTGGCAGATATGTCTTCAATTTTACAATTAGGCCTTCATTCCACACTTTATCAAATGCCTGAGAGACATCAATAAAGAGGGAAGAACAATACTTTTTTTCTTCAAATGCTCTTCTTATGAAATGGACCAATCTATGAGTTTGTTCAATGGTGCTATGCTGACTTCTAAAACCAAATTGATGGTCCGGTATGCACCCATTATCAGTTAGAATTGGGGACAATTTTGTCATGAGCAGCTTTTCGAAGAGCTTTGGCCTATATGACTCAGCCTTGGTAAGATCTTTGCCCGCCTTTGGAATCATTTTGACCATGGCAAGTTTCCAGCTGTGTTATTTATTAAAAATAAATAACAGGATTCTAATAGAAATACGAGGCAACTTCATCAGCATCTTGTTACTAATTCCATTAATACCCGGGGCCTTCTTTGGATTGGTTTCAGCAATTAGTTTTTGTACATCACGCATCTTAAATTTCATGGGTCGAGGGGGTAGAGCAACTACACTCGGTAAATCAACAGCACCAGTACATGTGTTTGGGGTAAATACGTACTTTAAATGCCCAGCAAATATGTTACCTTTTTCAGTATTACTTCTTGCCCAACCTCCGGTAGAAGTGCGCAGGGGTGGTTTAGACTCAACGGGTGTTTTAAGTTTTTTAGCAGCGCGCCACAAGGAGTAATTAGATGCTGCTGTGACATCGAGACCTTCCAGGTAGTTCTTAAGAGAAGCAGATTTTTCAGCTGAAAGCAACTTTTGGAGTCGTTTAGTGCATCCTCTAAGTCTGATTTTATGTTGAGGCAATCTGTGATCTTGCCATTCCCTTCTAGCTCTTCTTTTTTCACATACGAGACGTTCAATATCCGCAGAATAAATTCTATTAAACCCAGTCTGCGGATGGGAGGTAGTGGCATGTTTAGCGCCCTGTTTAATATTTTCAGAAAGATTGACAATGTTAAATTCAATATCATCGGGAGTTCTTAGCTTGATGTTCTCCGTACAATGACTACTGAGATATTTTTTGAACCCCAGCCAATTAACATTATTTATCATCTTCGCATATCGGTGAGGTAAGTCACTTCTTAGTGGGCTACAAATTGTAATGATCGTGGGGGAGTGATCAGAGGAGAGATCATGAGAAGCTTCAACATGAATTAGATCCCTTGATATATTTTTCATGACGCCAAAGTCTATAACATCCGGAATTTTATGTATGTCAGTAAGTGGGCTCCCCGCTCGAAATGACATCCGAACCCATTTTTGAAATGGTGTTGAACAACGCTCTACATCTAGGTGTAATAAGACGCGATCCCCAGAACAAGGTCCAAGAGTTTTGTAAAAATCCTCGTATTGATCCTCAGTGGTTGAAAATCTGGGAGGGGAGTAAACTGATGATATTACGAGATTTGAACAAAAATTTTCGATGCAAATATTTGTTGCTTGTAGATGGTCTTCACAAGTGTTCTCAAGAATATAGTGCTTGAGTCTTGACTTTATTAGAATTGCTGATCCTCCGCATGCTCTTCCTCTCGGGTCCTTTGTATCATATAAGGTGTAGCCACTCATTTTAAATAGGCTTCTCGAAGTCAAATGAGTCTCAGATACCAACATTATATCAATATTCTTCACCGTGAGGAAGTGCTCAAGTTCGTTTCTATGTTGGCGAATGCCGTTTGCGTTCCAGAAACATACTTTTAACGTGTTCACGGCTTGTTAACTAATGCTTGAAGCAGTGTGTTCTGCATTCGCAGCATTTCTTGCATCATGCTAGTCATATTTGTTGTAAAGTTGTTTATAGTTTGCACCAAATTGTCAATAGTAGCTTCAAGGCAACTGAAATTAAAGCTTGGGTTTGCATTTGTTGTATTATTTGGTGATGACACTTTTTGAACGGGAATAGAGTTGATCTTCACAGCGTCAGCATACGATACATGTGAAGTGATTGGTTGGGCCATTAGGGGATGAGTAGCGGAGTACGTATTTCTTGCTTGAGCTGGAGTTACTTTAGGCTTTTGGTTCATAGCTTGTTTAACAAAAGAGAATACAGGACATCCTCTGTAGTTAGCAGTGTGATTACCTCCACAATTACTGCACTTTTTTCCTTTTGATCCTTTGGCTTATTGCAAATAGCAGTGTTGTGTAATTCACCACACACAACACAAACAGTAGGTAATTTACAATACGTTTTTGTATGGCCATATTCTTGACAATTATGGCACTGTACGGGTCCTGAACGCTTGTGAGGTTCTTCAACTGTGATTTTCCGGTATAACAGATATTTTAAATTATAAATTGGATGGGCCTCATTTTTCTTCAATTTTATATCATTTGGCTCCAGTTCAACACGAAATAAAGGTTGGGGGATCTTCTCCCTGTTTATAATGTTAGAGACATTTTTTACCTTAAAGCCTTGGAGGGTGAGAGCATCTTTTATTTCCTCAGGAACAACATAAGAATCTATGCCCTTCAATACGATCTGTAGGCCTTTAGCACTCTTAAGCTGGAAAGTGTAGAAACTTGTTTTATTTTTCTCAAATTCGTTTTATTGGAACAATGTGAAATGACTTTTCACCAATGGCCGAGATTAGTTTTTTATTAAGTGTGTTTGAGATTTTTTGTCTCAGATAGATTGGTGGTGGTTTTGAAGTTTTTTTCGAAGATTCTTCGGGTTTGTCGCTGTCATCTTGCAATATTTTAAACCGGTTTTGACGATTAGCTGAGGCGGCGTCGTTGTCTCTGGATATTTTCGGAACAGATGAGATTTTGGATGAATTTGGGCTACGCCCGCGCTTTACCACCGTTACGCATCTGTCCATTCCGACAGGCACTTTAGGTTTTTGAACGTTATCGTCCATTGTGATAACTGGGTTAAGTGATGAACAAGAGCCCGGAGCGGATAATGGTGCAGACTTAAATAGAGAAGAACTAGGTAACGGTAATGTTAACGAATCACTACTTGGCATTGGAGTAAGCGAAGTTGATCGCTCGCGTAAAATTGGCTTTGCCGTTAGAAAAAGACTGTCATCCAATTTTTTGCTTTTATTGTTTGCATTAAGAGCTTCAGAACTCACAGTAAAATAGGCATTTCTGCCGTTAGAACTCACTTCACAATTTTTTGTTTTTGAGGTACTCATACAGAGTATTCCTCAGTCACTTTGTTTGTGTTTTTTTTTGTTTTTGTTGTTTCAGATTATATGAAAAATATTATTAGTGCAAATAAAGCAAATTTCACAAAAACCCGTACTTATTACGAATATTTTTTTTGTATTGTTGTTTGTTTAGTATGTAAAAAAAACTCCGCTAATACGTCTGTTCACTACGAAGGTTCAACAAAGACTGGAGGTGCCATAGGAAAATTTGCAACGTGTACACATAGACACGCTGGGCCGTTCCAAAATCATTTTTTCTTGTGGCAATGGACGCAAAATCCAAATGGATTGAAATTGGAATTACCCGAAAAGCACCGTCCTCATTTTCAACCATTAAAATATTAAAGGAAATATTTTCAAGAGAATTCAACACGTTTTGTAGAGATTGTCACTAATGCATTGGCAGAGAGAAATGTGCAAACCTTGAAGCATAAATTAATCACAATGAAAGATGAAAACCTGTCTACAGAACAGAAAGTACAAGAAATACTATTTAAATACAGAGCAACTCCGCTTAGAAACAACAAAACACCATCTGAGCAATATTTGAGAAGACAAATCAGAATACGTTTGGACGCCAACTAAAACAACTCGAACACGATGGCCAAAATTTATGGCTAGGCAATTGTTCGAGGGAGAGAGAGTCTTAGCTCGTTACTACATAAACAATAAGGAAACATGGAAAACTGGGGTAATTACTAGAAAATTATGCAATCTGCATTACATGGTTATGCTAGATGGCGGATAAATCAATTACGTTCAACAAAAGTCCAGCCCTTCAATCAAGAAGCGATAACCCAAGAAACAGATGCCGCACATGAAAACAGAAGACAGCGAGAAATAATCATTGGGGATCTAAACACCTCAGCGGAACAACTCAATCCTCAACTCAACAACCATCATCTAGGGAGCAACCAATAACGGAGTTACCATATCAGAGGAGTTCCGCAAGAGTACGCAGAATACCTGAACGTCTGAAGGATTACATAGTAGATTAGAAATGAATTCGGCAATCACGGATATAATCTTAGTATTGTAATTCTTATTTTGTAATTCTTAATTTGGAAACCCTTTTTCACGGTATGTCAACCTTTTATCTTCATTTTCTTTTGTGTATATATTTTCTTTTATAAAAGTAGTTAGAGTTGTTTCGAGTATAAAACCTCATGTTTCTTAGCCACTGTTGAATCCAATTTTTTCTTACACAATTGAGTACGGTCATCACAATCATGTTATTGTGAGACCTTGTGGCCACGGTTACGGTGATTGTGACTTCTATCAAAGCTGTAATGACGACGAGGAGGTAGAAACGGTAATCAGTTTTCCATGTCTCTGTCATACACTGGAGGAACACCGCCTTTGCTTACTTGGCAACAGCTGCTTCAGTAGCAGGTCTTAGATATCTACCAATGAATTGGAAACATGAACTCTTTAATTAAGAGCAGCGAATGGTACCGGCGCTCCCCTATTGGCAATTCTTATTATATATGCTATTTTTATCTAATTTTTCTTTTATATTAGCCCCCTCTCCTACAACACTCAACCCTTTCACCCTTAATTAAGAGCAGCGAATGGTACCGGCGCTCCCCTATTGGCAATTCTTATTATATATCCCATTCTTATCTAATTTTTCTTTTATATTAGCCCCCTCTCCTTTCACCCTTTCCCAGTTGATACACGAAGTGGTCATATTTTCTGGACCCAAGAAAACTGTAATTAGAACTTTCCTCTTTTTGTCACCTAACCTAAGATTATTGTAGTAACTCATGCTTTTAATTCAGTGTTACTTAAATCTTTTCGCCCTACTTTTTTAAAATTTTGGGACAGATGTAAGTTGATAAGCGACGGATATAAGCTGAACCATAATTATTATCTGGAGTGTTATGTTATGTGTTATATATATATATATATATATATATATATATATATATATATATATATATATATATATATATATATATATATATATATATATATATATATATATATATATATATACTAGCGGACCAGGCGAACTTCGCCTCGCCCCAATTTTAAGCATTCAGACAAACTTTCCATTTTTTCATTTTAAAAGCCATTAAGGAATAATTTCAAACAAAATTTCATACGAAAACTCGATTTTCGATTTTTCCAATTTTCCGACTTTTCCGGAGGGATTTTCCAAAATTTTCTTCTATAAAAACCTTCTTCTCGAAAATACGAACAGCTGACAAAAAGTTTTACAGAAATCGGCCAACCCGTTCTCATTTTATGAATTATTGGATTTTGCCACGCCCCTCCGCCCACAGACCGAAAATAAAAAATCGGACTTCACAGTGTCACCCTCCCGAGTATTCTGAAGGTTCCCTGACAATTTCGTCAAAATCGTCCCAGTCGTTTTGGAGCCATTACGTTACATACATACATACATACATACATACATACACACATCCTATTTTATATATATATATATATATATATATATATATATATATATATATATATATATATATATATATATATATATAAGCTTCTCCTCGAAAATACAAACAACTGACAAAAAGTTTTACAGAAATCGGCCAAGTCGTTCTCATTTTATGAATTATTGGGTTTTGCCACGCCCCTCCGCCCACAGACCGAAAATAAAAAATCGGACTTCACAGTGTCACCCACCCACATATATATATATATATATATATATATATATATATATATATATATATATATATATATATATATATATATATGTATATGTATATTTAATATATGAGCAACAGCTTTATAAATTTTGAAACAAAAGGAAAGTTGGGAAAAAAGAACGGATAAAGTAAAAAAAAATTTGTAGTTGAAATTTTCACCTAAATCTCTTTGGACATGTTAGCACTATGTCAATGTTATCAACAATAATTTTGTATACACTGGAATGGCAAGTGTCAGTGGCTACAGCCTTACCTTGCCACTTTTTGATTTAACTGATTCAATTATGGTGTAACTTCAAGTCTGTTAATCTGTATTCAGGTGTTTCTCATGGTTCCGTAGAATTTGTAGATCCTTTCTGTTTGCAGACGATATGAAAATAGCTTTTTTTGTAATTGAGTTTTTTCTGATGTTTTGCATATCAATGTAATGCCATGGTATTGTGTCCGACTAGACCTCATATAATTATAAGTCAATAAATGTGCCGAAAACTAAGGCTTTAGCCCTTATGATCGGTTTCATGTAGTTTTAAATATTTTTACTAATAATGAGTTTATAGACCAGAAGAAGTTCTTTCATGAGTAAGGGTAAGGGTGGCCTGGTGTTAGAACCATTTGCCGATCGAATTATGCAATTTTTAACCAGAAAATAATGCTTTCCGTTTAAAAATTTGAAATTTCTGTCGAACTACTTAAACTGCAGATTTTGGATATAGTTCAGCACATGTGATCCTTTGGCATAAGCGTTGCTATGAGAGCCACCTCTATCAGGGCACTGGAGACTATATGCATCCAACCTATAAATACTTGTATAAGCAGAATAACTGATGAGGGTTAAAACTAACTGTGAGGCACTGACAACGGACACTCCTAGATCAGTCGGACTCTAAGCAGGACACCTGTGGATGGTCTTAAGCTAGGGGAAAGGATCGACTAAGGATTTCTTATAGAAGAACCCGAGACTGAAATAGTTCCGCCTGCCTGACCGCAATATGGTCTTCCATTCAACATTTTCTTGGACAGTCAATCGGCAATTACGGCGATAATGTCAGTACACAGTCTCTTTTCGTAATCGGAAATGGGCATGCTCAAGCCCAGTTTATTGTGGACAGTGACCGCGATCAATGCGTAGCCCTTTGAGGCTGCGAAGGCCGATTTCACAGTTGGGCGAAGCTTGCCCCCAGGACGCTGTGCATTTACGGATCTGTGATCAACACAACTAAAGTTATATGGGGCGACCCAGGCTAAAACTAAAAGTTTTTTATGGGTTAATAAAGCCCGAGTTAAGTAAGTCTATTGGCATATTGATGGAAAACTCCAACTTACTGGATCTTCTGCACCAGAACGGCGCTGCGGAGGAAGAATGGAATACATTATCTATTCCTTTTTTCTTTTCAGCACTACTCTTGATTTGGATCGTTGACATTTTTACTATTTAGTCCTAACTTGTATCCTTAAATTATTCCATTTTGGAACATTATAGTTGGGGAAGTTATAAATGAAATTTACAATTTTTTTTATTTAATTATATTTCTAGGGCTTTATCTGATTCTGAGTAATGTATAAGTTTGGCCTTTAAAGGCTTTTTATTACTTTAAAAAATTAATAAAATAAAATCAATAAAAATTAATAAAATAAAAAAATTAATCTATTAAAAAATAAGTTACAGCTATATTTTTTCCAAAAAAAATGTCAAAATATGATCTTTTTCGAAAATCCCTTCCTACACCACATTTATCTTTGCACAAGCTATATAAAATAAGCTATTATATAATAAAACATAAAAAAAGTACTGTTTGTGTGAATTGGACACTTAAAAAAACAATTATAATTGTCTGGTAACGCTTTTTTGAAAAAAAATACATTTGTTATATTTAAGTGCCGTTTGCTGAAGTAGTTAGCGCGTTGACTACAAAACAATTTAAGACTGAGAAGCTGGTTAGATCCCTGTTCAAGACAAGTCATTAAAAAATTTTGACATCATGAGCTTTTCTGTTTACTTAAGGTTAAGGATTCACCCATTTGTTATGAACGACATTTTCATTCAGAACGCTTTTTTTATATGTAGTTTGACGTCTCCATTTTTGAGAGAGAGAAAGAGAAAGAGAATAAATGTTGTGCGGAACAATTTTAGTTAGAATTGGTTTAGTTTTAATTTTCGTACATATGTATGTATAATAATATACAGAGTATATTTGTAAATTTTTTATATTTATTTAACTCAATAGCTATTAGAACATGCATTCGACTTATAGTCATTTGTATATTTTTATTTTAGAAAAATTCGTTTAATTTAGAACACAGCAAATTGCAATCATTAGCCATTGTGCTGCTTGCTTGTAAGTGTAACATACATCATTTACATAGTTGTCCCGTTGAATCGTTTGTGACCAACCTCTCAGTAAACTAAATTTGTCTCACAACAAAAATTCCGTTCGGAACGCATGGGTGAATCCACCTTTAGTGTGGAGTTATGTTAATTCTTGTTGCACTGTTTATAAGTGATGAAGTTATAACACTGGCCACTTAATAGTACCAACGATTGGATACTCTTCTTCTAAGCTAATGGTTACTACATCAAAGCGTCGGTAATGTTAGTAGAATCGTCGGCGAAGTAAAATAAAACAATTAATAAAATGGCTATACAAATACAGCGACTTAATGTGACTTAACACCAGAGGCGCTGCAACATTGCTATAAAAAATAATAAACAACGCGAAATAGTTGAGTTGTAAAACAAAAATTAAGCTCCCCCTGTCTTCTAATTTCACCGCATCTCCTCTCTACTCTATCATTTTCACAAAGAAGTAACACTTTAATTAAGAAGTAGGCATTAATTGCATGAGTGTAATTTCAGACATTCGTTCTTTGTTTGATTTTTCAATAAATAAGTTCGTTTTAATTATAATCGGAAAAGAGTTTTTAAGGCATATCTGTCAGACATAATACATGTTATATATATTTTATCCCCACACTTATATTTATTTATTATATCTTTAAAACTAAACTAACAATAAGAATTCAAATTTTAGGTATAGATATAATAGGCCTAACCAGTGTCGGACAAAAACTTAGTGATAGTAATTAAAAATACATAAATGTCATGTTAGGCATAAAAATATTTTCAAAAAGTTGCATCTGGAGTTTTGCATATTAAAGCCGTATGTAGTGTCCCTCTTTTTTAAGCGTATATGTCCAGTAAAGTTCAAGATGTTACGAGCAAGGGGATTAGGATGGTACTCGAGTTTTGTTAAATATTTGTCTGCATATTTTGCAATTTCAGCAGTCACAAGTGGCATATTTAGATCACGATGAATATTTGAATTTTTGATGTACCAAATTTTTTATTAGCCTTAAATTTGTTTTGCCTTCCTTGGATTCTCTCTATATTGGAAGCTGAAGCAGTGCCCCATAGCTGGATTCTGTAACACCACATGGGTTTCAAAAGCGATTTGTATATTAAAAGTTTACAATCTAGATTGAGGGTTGAATTTCTACCAATCAGCCAATGTATCTGAATTAATTTAAGTTTTATTTGTGTTAGCTTAGCATCAATGTGGTGTTTGCATGTAAGCCGTCGGTCAAGGTGTATACCAAGGTGTTTCACCTGTGAATATTGAGGACCAACTTGAATGTTGATTCCAATGGGGGAACAAGTATATCTTCGTAGGGTAAATGTGACATGAACATACTTTTGTTCGTTTACTTTTATTCTCCATAAGTTTAACCATAGTTCCAACAGGTTAATATGTTCCTGAAGATAACGGGATGCCTCGTGAGGGCAGGCTGTATCATCGGCAAATGTAGAAATGAAGAGGGAAGAACAACACTTCTCTTCTTCAAATATTCTTCTTATAAAATGAACCAATGTATGAGTTTGTTCAATGGTGCAATGCTGACTTCTAAAACCAAATTGATGGTCCGGTATGCACCCATTATAAGTTAGAATTGAGAACAATTTTGTAATGAGCAGCTTTTTGAAGAGCTTTGACATTGTTAACAGTAAACTTATTGGACTATATGACTCAGCCTTTGGTCAGATCTTTGCCCGCATTTGGAAACATTTGGACCACGGCAAGCTTCCAGCTCTGTGGATAATACTCCAGTCGTAAAACAGCATTAAAAATTAATAACAGGATTCTAATTGCAATACGAGGCAACTTCATCAGCATCTTGTTACTAATTCTGTCAATACCCGGGGCTTTCTTCGGGTTAATTTTAGCAATTAGTTTTTGTACATCACGCATCTTAAACTTTATGAGTCGTGGAGGTAGAGCAATAACACTCGACAAATCAACGAACCAATACATGTGTTTGGGGTAAATACGTATTTTAAATGCTCAGCAAATATGTTACCTTTTTCAGTATTGGTTCTCGCCCAACCTCCGGTAGAAGTGCGCAGGGGTGGCTTAAACTCAACGGGTGTTTTAAGTTTTTTAGCAGCGCACCACAAGGAGTAATTAGATGCTACCGTGGCATTGAGACCTTCCAGATATTTTTTAAAAGATGCAGTTTTTTCAGATGCAAGCAACTCTTGGAGTCGTTTAGTGCATTTTTTAAGTCTGATTATATGTTGGGGTGATCTGTGTTATTGCCATTCCCTTCTAGCTCTTCTTTTTTCACATACGAGACGTTCAATATCCTTAGAATAACTTATATTAAACCCAGTCTGCGGATGGGAAATAGTGGCATGTTTAGCAGCCTATTTAATATTTTCGTTAAGATTGGCAGTGTTAAATTCAATATCATCCGAAGTTCTTAACTTAATGTTTTTCGTACAATGGCTACCGAGATATTTTCAAACCCTCAGCCAATTAACACGATTTATCATCTTCGCATATGGGTGAGGTAAGTCACTTCTTAGTGGGCTACAAATTGTAACGATCGTAGGAGAGATCATGAGATGCTTTAACATGAACTCATGACTCCAAAATCTATAATATCCGGAGTTTTTTGTATTTCAGTAGGCCAATAAGTGGGCGCTCCACTCGAAATGACGTCCAAGCCCATTTTTGAAATTGTTTTCAACAACGCTCAAGGTGTAATAAGACGTGATCCCCAGTAAGTATGTTTTGCATTGTAGTCGCCAACTACTACGAAACAAGGTCCAAGAATTTTTTTAAAAATCCCAGTATTGATGCTCAGTAATTGAAAATCTAGGAGGGGAGTAAATTGATGGTATCACGAGATTTGTACCAAAATTTTCTTTGCAAGTACTTGTTGCTTGTAGATGTTCTTCACAAGAATATAGTGTTTAAGTCTTGACTTTATAATAATTGCTGATCCACCGCATGCTTTTTCTCTCGGGTCCTTTGAGTCATATAAGGTGTAGCCATTCATTTTAAAAAGGCTTCTCGAAGTCAAATGAGTCTCAGATACCAACGTTATATCAATATTTTTACCGTGAGGAAGTGCTCAAGTTCATTTTTATGTTGGCGAATGCCGTTTGCGTTCAATAAACATACTTTTAACGTGTTTAAGGCTTGTTAACTAATGCTTGAAGCAGTGTGTTCTGCACTCGCAGCATTTTTTGCATCATGGTAGTCATATTTGTTGTAAATTTGTTTATAGTTTGCACCAGATTATCAATAGTAGCTTCAAGGCGACTGAAATTAAAGCTTGGGATTGCATTTGTTGAATTATTTGGTGGTGCCATTTTTTGCAATGGAAATATAATTGATTTTCACAGCGACAGCATACGATACATGTGAAGTGATTGGTTGGGCCAATAGAGGATAAGTGGCAGAGTAATTATTTCCTGTTTGAGCTGGGGTTACTTTAGGCTTTTGACTCATAGCCTGTTTAACGTAAGAGTACACAGGACATCCTCTGTATTTAGCAGTGTGATTACCTCCACAATTACTGCATTTTTTTTCTTTTTGAAATTTTGACTTATTGCAAATAGCAGTATCGTGTAATTCAGCGCACACAACACAAACAGTAGGTAATTTGCAGAAAGTTTTGGTATGCGATATTCTTGACATTTATGGCACTGTACGGGTCCTGAACGCTTGTGTTATTCAACTGTGATTTTTCGGTATAAGAGATATTTTTAATTATAAATTGGATGGGTCTCATTTATTCTCAATTTTATATCGTTTGGCTTCCGCTCAACGCGAAATAGAGGTTGGGGATCTTCTTCCTATTTATTATATTACAGACATTTTTTTTTACCTTAGCGTGAGAGCATCTTTTATTTCATCAGGAAGAACATAAGAGTTTATGTCCTTCAATACGATCTGTAGGCCTTTAGCACTCTTAAGCTGGTAAGTGTAATAACTTGTTGCATTTTTTTCAAATGCAGTAACTATTTTGCGGAAATCTATTTTTTCATATATTTGAATTTTTGTTTCATCATTGTTACCACGTTTTATTGGGACAATGGGAAATGTATTTTTCTCTCATATTTATATTATATGTCAAAAAAATTTTCATCAACAACAAAAATAATAAGACAAATATTAATTTTTTAAAGTTATAATTTAAACATTTCTTGCTGCTGCAGTTTTTGAGATGTGAAAGAACAAAATTTTTCACATGGTTCTGTGAAATCCATTTCCGGTAGAAAATAAAAAAATTGAGTGCAAAAAACTCAAAAAGTCAGCACAAAAAAAATATATCTATCATTCTTTGTTGAACCTTCGTAGTGAACAGACGTGTTAGCGGAGTTTTTTTACATACTAAACAAACAAAAATACAAAAAAAAAATATTTGTAATAAGTATTGATTCGTAATAAGTACTGATTTTGTTAAATTTGCTTTATTTGCATTAATATTTTTTGTATAATCTGAAACAAAAAAAAAAAAAAAAAACCGCAAACAAAGTGACTGAGGAATACTCTGCATGAGTACCTCAAAAATAAAAAAAATGTGAATTGATTTCTAACGACAGAAATGCCTATTTTACTGTGAGTTCTGAAGTTCTGAATGCACACAATAAAAATCGGACGATAGTCTTTTTCTAACGGCAAAGCCAATTTTACGCGAGTGATCAACTTCGCTTACTCCGATACGAAGTAGTGATTCGACAACATTACCGTTGCCTGGTACTTCCTTATTTAAGTCAGCGCCATTATCCGCTCCGGCCTTATGCAAAATCTAAAATCTAAAATCTCATCGGTTTCCAAAGATATCCAGGGAAAACGACGCCGCCTCAGCTAATCGTCAAAACCGTTTCAAAATATTGCAGGATGACAACGACAAACCCGAAGAATCCTCGAAAAAAACCTCCAAACCTCCAAAAGGCATTTCACATTGTTCCAATAAAACGTGGTAACATTGACGAAACTAAAATCCAAATATATGAAAAAAAGATTTCCACAAAATGGTTAATGAATTGGAATAAAATAAAACAAGTTTCTACACATTCCACATTAAGAGTGCTAAAGGCCTACAGATCGTATTGCAGGGCATAGATTCTTATGTTGTTCTTGAGGAAATAAAAGATGCTCTCACCCTCCAAGGATTTAAGGTAAAAAATGTTTCTAATATAATAAACAGGGAGAAGATCCCCCAACCTTTATTTCGTGTTTAATTGGAGCCAAATGATATAAAATTGAAGAAAAATGAGACCCACCCAATTTATAACCTAAAGTATCTCTTATAATTGTCAAGAATATGGCCACACAAAAACTTATTACAAATAACTACTGTTTGTGTTGTGTGCGGTGAATTACACGATACTGCTATTTGCAATAAGTCGAAAGACCAAAAGGAAAAAAGTGCAGTAATTGTGGAGGTAATCACACTGCTAACTACAGAGGATGTCCTGTATACTCTTTTGTTAAACAAGCTGTGAGTCAAAAGCCTAAAGTAACCCCAGCGCAAACTGGAAATACGTACTCCGCTACTTGTCCTCCTATGGCCAAATCAATCTCTAGACAAGTATCGTATGCTGACGCTAGCTTTACTTTCAGTCGCCTTGAAGCTAATATTGATAATCTAATGCAAACTATAAACAACTTTACAACAAATATGAAAAGCATGATACAAGAAATGCTGCGAATGCAGAACACACTGCTTTTAGAATTAGTTAACAAACCACGAACACGTTAAAATTATGTTTCTGGAACGCAAACGGCACTCGTCAACATAAAAACAAACTTGAGCGTTGTTCAACATAATTTCAAAGATGGGAGCGGGGAGCCCACTTACTGGCCTACTGACATACAAAAAATTCCAGATGTTATAGATTTTGGCGTCGTGAAAAATATCTCTAGGGATTTAATTCATGTTGAAGCTTCTCATGATCTCTCCTGCGATCACTCTCCCACGATCGTTACAATTTGTAGCCCACTAAGAAGTGACTTACCTCACCCATATGTGAAGATGATAAATCATGTTAATTGGCTGGGGTTCAAAAAATCTCAGTAGTCATTGTACGGAAAACATCAAGCTAAGAACTTCCGATGATATTGAATTTAATATTGCCAATCTTACTGAAAATATTAAACAGGCTGCTAAACATGCCACTACCTTCCATCCACAGACTGTGTTTAATAGAATTTATTCACACCAGCATCTAATTACTCCTTGTTCTTCCCTCTTTATTGATGTTTCTCAGGCATTTGTTAAGTGTGGCATGAAGGCCTAATTTTAAAATTGAAGACATATCTACCAATAAACATCCGGTGTGCCACAAGGGAGTATACTGGGGCCAGTTTTGTATTTGATTTATACCTGTGATATGCCTTTGAGCAGTAATGTCCACGCTTCTAAATTCACCGATGATACAGCCTGCCTTAGTATGCATGAAAACCCTCACGAGGCATCCCAATATTTTCAGGAACATATTAACCTCTTGGAATTATGGTTAAACTTATGGAGAATAAAACTAAACGAACAAAAGTATTTTTATGTCACATTTACCCTACGAAGATATACTTGTTCCCCCATTGGAATCAACATTCAAGTTGTTCCTCAATATTCACAGGTGAAATACCTCGGTATACACCTTGACCGACGGCTTACTGGAAACACCACATTGACTCTAAGCTAACACAAATAAAACTTAAATTAACTCAGATACATTGGCTGATTGGCAGAAATTCAACCCTCAATCTAGATTGTAAACTTTTAATATCCAAATCGCTTTTGAAACCCATGTGGTGTTACAGAATACAGCTATGGGGCACTGCTTCAGCTTCCAATATAGAGAGAATCCAACGAAGGCAAAATTTAAGGCTAATAAAAAATTTCCATGGTACATCAAAAATTCAAATTTACGTCGTGATCTAAATATGCCACTTGTGACTGCTGAAGTTACAAAATATGCAGGCAAATATTTAACAAAACTCGAGTACCATCCTAATCCTCTTGCTCGTAACATCTTGAACTTTACTGGGCATATACGCTTAAAAAAGAGGGACACTACCTACGGTTTTAAGATGCAACTTTTTGAAAATATTTTTATGCTTAACATGACATTTATGTATTATTAATTACTATCACTAAGTTTATGTCCGACACTGGTTGGGCCTAATTATTATATTTATACATAAGATTTGAATACTTATTGTTAGTTCAGTTTTGAAGATACAATAAATAAATATTAGTGAGGGAAAAATCTTTTACTGTGAATTGCTCTACAGAAAATACTTTGAAATCGGTTCATATTTAGAGCAGTTATAAATTCCGAAGGATTTTTTATACAAACGGTTGTCAACTTTGAGTAGTTTTACGCTACTGTATATTCAAAGTTCACGACTTTTCTTCTACTCTGTTGAGTAGGTTATGATTTGACGACTTTTTCACTTTTTTCTTTGACTACACTATGAATGATGCTTTTGTTGCGTACGAATGTATGAAAAGCTTATATTTATATCTGGTAGAATAAATACCAATCTACTTACGAAAATAGTTTAATGTTTCTCGAGTTTGCTCCTTTGTTAAGCCTAAGCCATCTGGTGGTATTTGCAATGCTGGTGTCGGTATAAACCAATCCTGGTTTGAATATCCAGCAAATTCAGTAAGAAAGTCAGAACGAACCTTATATTTCGGAATTTGTTCTTCAATCAAAGAAAATATTTCAACTTCTGGTAAATTTTCAGTGCAGCATATATCTAAAATAAACAATAACATATATAAAATAAGCAAAATACTCAATATACAAAATAAACAATAATAGTTTCAATAATTGCACATAAAAATTTAAACTATGTGACAGGCAATATCAAAATTACCGAACAATTTTAATTTATATGTGCTTTTTAAGGTGCAAACATACAATTTCTCTTCGATAAATGTTCTTCGTCTGTTGTTATTGCAACTTAGCAATGAAAATAAGTAGAATGAAAATATTCTATAAAATTTTCTTGTTCATTTATAGCTCATACAATTTTCTGTCGGCAATATATTTTCCGTTTTTTTTTTTTTTTTTTTTTTGCAATTGGACCAGTACTCAGGGGATGACCCCTATTTATGCAGTGCATTGTGCTGGAACTAGGAAAATAGGATAGGGTGAGGAGGATAGCGGGAGTAGTGCTTATGGATATTCGACTTGAATCTCTCCACGCTGGGTATGGCAGGAAAGACATCTGCAGGGAGCTCGTTCCACATACGAGCTGTTCGATCAAAGAACGAATTATTTCTGAAATGCGTAGTGCGATTCGCTGTTATATCGACCACAAATGGATGTGCTCTTAATGAGGAACGTGTTGCTCGTAAGTAGGAGCGGATCTCGGGAATATGTTCCCTTACCTCATCAGAGCACAGTCCATTGAAGTAACGATAAAACAGCGTAACACAACCCACGTTGCGACGATGCTCCAGTGAGTCAATAGAGTTGGCTACACTATTGTCACCTATGAGTCTTTTCGCCCTCTCCTGAACTCGGTCCAGTAGCTTCAAAATAGACTTTGAAGCACCGGCCCATACATGAGAGTTGTATTCCATTTTCGGCCGGATGTAGGTGGTATAAATAGTGAGGATATCGGAAGGGGTGAAGTATCTCTTACACCGTCTTAAAAAACCGAGGCACTTGAATGCTTCTTTGGCGATATGAAAAATGTGCTCAGACCATCGAACATCGCACTGAATTTTCATGCCCAGAACATCAAGAGCTTTTGATTCCTCAATATTTATATCACCCATAATTACAGATGGAGCAGCATTTACGGTCATACGTTTATGCGTAAGCATACAGCACTGAGTCTTCCGGGCATTGAAATCGACCCGATTCGCATGACCCCATTCGGAGATTGTTGTAAGATCTTGATTTAATGATTCGACCATATTTTGCCTCATAGCCCTAATCTCCAACGGACTTGGCCTATGGTCAAATGAGTAAGAATGGCTAATGCTGCTGTCATCTGCAAATGAGTAGATAGGGTTGGAAGTTTTACAAAGTAAGTCATTAAGAAAAATGAGAAACAGGGTAGGAGATAGAACGGAGCCTTGTGGTACCCATGAATTTATCTTGAACTCGTCTGATGTGATCCCATCTATAACAACTCGTATAGTGCGATCACTGAGGAAGCTCGATATAAACCGAGTGAGGCCATTACCAACACCAAAAGCAATTAGTTTTGCCAGAAGTGCCCCATGCCAGACTCTGTCAAACGCCTTGGAGATATCCAGAGCCACCACCTTACTTTCGCCAAAATGGTGAATGGAATGACACCATTTCTCCGAGAGGAGTGCTAGTAGGTCACCAGTAGAGCGTCCCCTACGAAGACCATACTGTCGGTCATTTAGTAAATTGTTGGACTCTAAATACCTCACAAGATGAAAGTTAATCATACTTTCCATCACTTTGGAAAGTGCGGAACATATCGCTATTGGGCGGTAATTTTCAGGGTTACTAGCCTCTCCTTTTTTGGGGATTGGCGTTACATTAGCAACCTTCCAGCACAATGGAAATTCTCCAGCATGGTACAATGTACTGAAAAGGTTTGCTAACGGACGAGCTAGCGTCGAACAGCACTGCTTCAAGACCAGTGCTGGGATTCCATCCGGTCCAGCAGATTTATTTACATTGAGCTCAGCCAATACCTTTTTAACTGCACGTGCTCGAAAGAATATTTTTGGCATAGTTACAGATACTCTTTCGAGGTCGGGCAGTGGTTGATTGCTTTCCGGCAAGTTGGAGTTACTTGCAAATAATTCGGCCAGTAGGTTAGCTTTATCAACCGGGTCAGTGAATATTTGGTCATCCTTTAAAAGAGTTGGAATTGTAGAACTAGCATTATCCTTGATTCTTTTAACGAATGACCAGAAGCTCTTGCTGCCCCTAGCAGCAAGAGCTAAAGCACGAAGGCGCTGCTCGTAGTGAGCTTTTTCGCGTCTTAGTACTCTGGCACACGAAGATCTCGCCTTTTTGCGCAGCGAGTCAGTATCTGGATTCTTATTTTTACGCCAGATATTGAAAGCTTCCTCTCTGGATCTGACTGCATCTTTGCACGTCTGATTAAACCAAGATTTGGATCTCTGTTTAATCACTATTTGCTTTTTTGGAATGAAAGCTTTCATTCCTAGCAAAATTATATTTTCTACCATTTTTGCCATGGCATTTACGTCACTGTCTTGGAAGCATAGTTTCCAATTGAAATGCCGAAAGAAATTGTTGAGCTCTGCCCAATTAGCCTTTTCGTAGATATATTTTAATCGTCTCGTGGCCGGTCGTGAGGCGTTATGAATTGCTGAGAACGAAAAGGAGGCAGATATGGTACAATGATCCGAGTTGCCGAGAGGTGCATTTACGCTTACTTCATACTTTTGAGGGTGCGAAGTGAGGAAAAGATCGAGAGTATTGTTTTGGTGCCCTTCAACACATGAGATATGTGTTGGTTCATTAACTAATTGCACGAGGTGGTTGTGCGCGGCGAACAACTCAACATAACGGCCTTCTGGAGTTGTTTGACCTGAATGGCGAAGCCACGATATGTTGTGAACATTAAAATCACCAGCAACAACGATTTCACTGTTCGGACAACTCTCGAGGATCTTTGATATGGAGTCAGATAGGGCGTCGAAGTTATATATAGTTTTTTCCCTTTCTGTGTTTGGGCTTCTGTAAAGAAATCCGAAGTGCAAAATATGTGACCTGATCATGAATTTAACCCAGAGACAGTTGAATTCTGGATCAAATGAGCCTAGGGATTGCTGGCACTGGTACACAACATTATTGCGTATATAAACCACAAGACCCCTGTGAAGATTAAAAAGGGATAGGAGGTGATACACAGGTAGGTGAAAATCCTGTGGATCAGCATTTTCAGACACCTGAGTCTCACATAAGGCGAAAACATCCGGTCGATGGAGACAAACATGAGCATAAACGGAAAAAAAATTCGCTCTTAATCCTCGTATGTTGCAGAAATCTATTCTAAACTTTCCCGTCATAATAAACGCGGAAAAGATCAAATGTAATATCCATCTATTTATTAATCTTGTATTTCGAGTACCAGAAGTGTTAGTTGCTGCTTGACGACTATCCAGTGATCAGTGTTATACCTTCATCACCCAACAGTCAGGCAACAACCAACACAGTGGCACCAGTAAAACAAAATTAATGTATTAGGGGGCTTAGGATGGAAGTACACAATGACACTCTCGAACGGGGACATAAAAGCCCTGATCTGGTCATTTTGGCCCGAAGTACCAACACTTGTCTAGAGTGCCAGCACAGCTCTCTCTGAGCAATGTTCGCTGTTGTGTTGTTTTTTTTTTTTTGGTTTATTATTATTGGTACTGTTTATTTTTTTTTTTTGTTATATCAGTTCTATATACATATATTTATTGTTTGTTTGATTTTAGTTTTGTTGTTTTATTTATTTATTTTCCTTTTTATTGAATGTTAAAATTTTTTGCTCTTTTTCTTGTTGCTTTCTTATTTTGATAATTATATTATAAAACAATTTTTAAAAAACGGGACTATTTCATTTATCACTTAATTTTAAAAACATGTATGTATGCACAGAAAAATAAAAGTATGTAAGAACAAAAACAAACACGCGGAAAACAGCAAACACGTCAGTTCACATTGCGAGACAAAACACTACTTTTTTACATAAAAAAGTTTTCCAACAAAATGTCATTTGCAAACTGTTTATATTTACGTCACTATACGTATTTCACATCTCATAAAATTGGCAATGAGCGATACACTTTTATGAATTTTAATAAAAAATTTCTTTTTACCATTTTTAGCAGATAGAATTTCTTGTCGGAAAAATATTTTTTAAATAATAAATTTTCCAATATGTCATATTGCATATTTTTTATATTTTTGTCACTGTAGTCTTTTCTTATACTCTCTTTTTCACATCTCATAAAGACGGTGATAAGCCTTGCACTTCTATTAATTAAATTTTAAAATTTTCTGTTCAAGATGTAAATATTTAGCATTTTATTTATGGACTCTAACAAATACAAACTGAATATTTAAATAACAATTTTATAATTATTGGTATATTTTTGGCAAGCTATTATTGACAAAATTATAAAAAATAATAATTTTTTGAGGTTTAGCTGTATATATATATATATATATATATATATATATATATATATATATATATATATATATATATATATATATATATATATATCGTTGGAGTTAATACTAACGCATCAGCAGATTTCAGCCATTATGTTTGAAGTTGTCAACCTCGTATGCTTACATCATAAGTATATGTATGTACATAAGCTCCCAAATAAATATTGTTAATTATTGTAGAAAAATCTCCAGTTTTGTCCCGCAAAAAATTACATACATTTTGTATGTACATTCAGTATGTACAAAGCTGTAAAAAATTCTATATTACAAAATATATGGCAAATATTTCTAAAAAATCACGAAAAAATACAATATACAATCATTTAATCATTAATATTCAATAAGAGTAATCAATTGATGCACAAATTTTTTTTACTAATTTATTTTATTTTCTTAGAGACTTCTGTGTTTGTTAAATAGTTCACACAAAATGCAATTTTTTACTTTAATAAAAAACTAAGATAAATAAATGAATATAGAATTATATTAAATTATAAGAAAAACCGCTTACTTATCTTCGTGCTGCGTATTGTATTTATTTTGCATCTACATTTTTTGATGCTTTTTCTTGAGTATTACATAGAGTCTACACGTAACATAATATCTGCGATGAGAATGTGAAATTCAATCGCAGAGAGGATTATGCTACGTGTAGACCTCTAATCAATATTATCTCAATCTTATAATAATTCTTATTAGAGAATTGTTATAAGAAATCTCATCAGAACAATGTTATGAGATGAGCTGTCAAAAGAGCAACTATGTATGTATTTGTGTACGAAAAGCCGCCATTGCAATTTTAACGAAAAAAATATTTAAAACATTACTTAAAGTGAAATTTTTAGTTTAGTAATATTTCCATTGCAAAACACTTGATTATATAATATCCTTGCATTTTTTTCAGGTAAGTATGTATGCATATACAAATACGTTAATTATGTGTTAGTTCAATTGAGTTTTTGGTTTTTATTTTAGAGTTTCAGGCTGTCCAAAATGGAATGAAGTTTTGAGGATATATTTAAAGTTATTTATTTGTATCAAAAATTCCCGTGCCTTTGGGATATTAAAAGTTCACAATAAAAAAGATTGATCTGAAGAGGAGTGCTTGGCAAGAAATTTCAAAAAACATGTGTAAGGGAGAAGACGAGGGGAAAAAAGTTAAAAACTTGCGCAGCGCGTGTTGCAGAAAAGAGGAAAATTGAATTTTCCAAAAAATCGGGATCTTCTGCAGAAGACTTATGTGTGCCTCCTTTTTTTGTTTTGAAGAATTGTAATGTTCAGGAAGACGACAAGCAATGTTATCCAGGTGTGTAAATGTGCAAAAATACTAACAACAAAATAGTGTTAATGAATTTTTATTTTGAAAGGGAGAACCAGAAACATGCACCTTGTCTTTTGGTGTAGAAAACTGTGCATCAGTTGAAGAAAGAAAGTTTAAATGATAGCCTTGTCGGAAGTCAAGAAAGGTTAGTTTCAAATAACAGCTCGAAGTCTCCAGGAACTTCAATAGATGCAATCAAATCTGCAAAAAAGAGACGAATTAAAAGGGAAGAAAAATATAATTCCGCAATAGACGCCTTTGTACGACAAGCTGATGTTTCGTGTGCAATGATGATGTCGTCCTCAAAAAAGGAAAATATGTATATTCCTTTTGGGAGATCAATATAATTCCAATTGGCGCAACTTTCACTTACATCTGCTAGGAAAGCAAAGGAATTCTGAAAGAAAATAAGCCGAATATTTTACAAACTGCCATAAATGAATCCAATATAGAGTGAAGTTTAGAGAAAGAGAAAACATTCACACCCACTCACCGGGAAGACTGAATGATTGCCTCTAAATATTATTTTTTTTAAACCATAGTTTTTCATATTATATATGTATGTAGTTTTTGCTACAGTTTAGCGGTAGTTATCAAATTATCTTTACTTTTTAATCATTTAACTACTGTACTGTACTGAATATGTGCAAATGTGATGGAATTTAATATAATATAAGTGCATTAAAATCTAAATTAGATTTGTTTGCAAATTTTAATCATAATTGAAATTTATCTTTTTAGTTATATTTTGTTACGTTTTGTTATGTTTTGTTTTTACCTCTTATGTTTTGTTACCTGAAAATTTTATAAGAATTCATAATATGAAATAAAAAAAATAAAATTTTAAATGGTAAAATTCATTTATAAGTGTAAAAATCATTTATACTTTATTTTCATGATTTTTATTTTAACTTAAAAAAAGGTTTACAAAAATATTGTAGATTTTATGGGTTGTAAGAATGTCGATAAAATTTTGAAAATTGTACTTTACTTTTGTTTTTTTGTTGCTGATATACAACAATTCCAAAAATTAATCACAACAGTTATTTTTTATCTTCTTTTTGTGATCTTTTGTATTTATTTTGATTTGCTACGGAGAGACTTACTATTGAGAGTTTATTATAAAACTCTCCCATTCGAACATGGTTTCGAAAAGGAGACGAACAGCTGATGAAAGTATTGCCAGCACATCTAAACGTGCTGGCTATAATAATTATTACCATTCACTTCAAGCATTAGCAGATAATGAGACAACAGATGATAATATGGGTGCTTCCGCTACTGTAACACCTAAAGTTAAGATACTACCGATAACTATTTTGAAAAGCAATACTGATGCATTGCATAAACTCTGTAAAGACAGCCTCATTACCAGTTATTCAATAAGAAAAATCTCAATTGGCCATAAACTATTTTGTGAGGGTCAATTTGATTATGATTCTGCAGTTAAATATTTAACAAACAACAAAATGGAATACTTTACATATACTCCAAAGAACAACAGACCATACAAGGTTGTTTTAACGGGCCTAGATAAAATCGACCCCAATAAAGTAAAGCTAGAACTAATTAAAATTGGCCTTCAGTGCATGGATGTCAAAGCTGATAACAATCGTGATGTTATACTTTATGTAGTTTACCTGAAAAAAGGCACAGTAAGCCTTACGGATCTACGGAACAACTATAAAAGTATAAATTATATTCGTGTTAAATGGAGCTACCAGTCTAAAGTTCCAAACAAAATCACACAGTGATATAACTGTCAAATGTTTGGCCATGGCTCCAATAATTGCAAAGTAAAAACATTTTGCTCTAATTGTGCTGGCACGCATGAAACCGCATCTTGCACATCGACTGTAGTGAAATGTGAAAACTGCAACGGCGAACATAAATCTACGGATAGTACCTGTCGTATGAGAACATCATATATCAGCATGAAGAATCGATATTCTAGTCAACAAAAAACACCTTCTCGTTATGTATTTACAAGTACTAACAATGTTCGTAAAGTAAATATTCCTACTAATAATTCTAGAAATACTAACATTGGTAATAATCAAACTTTTGCTAGCGTGCTACAAAATGAAAATGTTACATCAAAAAATTCGTCAAATGATCTATTTTCCTTGGAGGAACTTAGCGCTCTTACCTTGGAATTAATTCAAAAACTTAAAAACTGTAAAACCAAAAGTGAGCAATTTTCTGTTATTACAGACTTAGCTTTTAGATTTCTACCATGAGTAATAATTTAAAAATAGTAATATGGAACGCTAGAGGAATCCGTAACAAACTTGATGAATTTTTTGATTTTATGCAAAGGGAGAGTATAGATGTTAGTTTGGTGAGTGAAACTTGGCTGGACAGCAGATTCTCAATGAACCACCCACAATATTTTTGTTATCGTAAAGACCGTGAATGCTCCAGAGGGGGAGGCGTAGCGGTTGTAGTTCGTAAAAATATATGCCACGAAATTTTACCTGTAATAAATACAGAACTTATAGAGAACTTGGGCATTAAGATAAAATCTAAAAATAATACTTACGTAAGCTTATATAGCTGTTATTTTCCTGGAGGATCACCGGGTCCTTCGGATATCAGGAAAAATATGTTTAGATCGGATCTAAGAAAGTTTTCTAGGATTCATGGTCCCTATGTATTAGGTGGTGACTTTAACTGTAGAACCCAATCTTGGGGCTGTCTACGAGCAAATTGCTGGGGCAACATACTTCATGATTTGATAGCGAGCAACAATTTTGAAATTGTCTTTCCCCCAGATCCTACTTTGATTCCTGCAAATAGCAGAACTAATCCATCTGTACTCGACTTTTGTATTTCAAATGTGCCAGATAAACTCTCTGCTGCGCTGACTCTTAACAGACTTAGCTCTGATCATTTACCTGTCGTAACTACTTTCAACTTAGAATTTCAGTCTTCTGATAATCTAAGGTACGACTATGCCCAAGCGAATTGGAGTTTATTCAGGAGTTTCATTAATAATAACGTTGCCCAACTATTGAACACCCCGATTAATAATTCAGACGATATTTATTTTTTGGTAACAAATTTTACATCACTTTTGCAAAATGCTATTGAACACAGTGTTCCAAAGAAACACTTTTCTAATACTTATAGCAAACCTTTGCCAAGATACGTAATTGATTTAATCACCCAGAGGAATATTTGTAGGAGGAATTGGATAAGGAATAGACTTCCAATTTCTAAAGCTCGAACGGCATTTTTAAATAAAGATATTCGCGAAAAAATCCTTCAGTTTCGGAACTCTAAGTGGAATAATTTGCTCAAAAGTCTTGATAAAGCTTCTCCTAAGTTTTGGAATATTGCTAAAATTATACGGAAGAAAAAGAAATGTATTCCTAGCCTCAAATATAACAATAATTTGTATATAAATAGTAGTCAAAAATCTGAAATACTGGCCCAAAATTTTCTTTTGAACCACACTATTTCTGCAGATTTAACTGATTTTGATACATCACAATCTGTATCTCAATCATTGAGAGTACTCAGCAATCAAGATTTGACAGCGAATAGTGAGAATATTATTAGTATCTCTTACATCAAGAGCATCATAAAGAATCTAAAAAATAAAAAAAGTCCAGGCGTAGATGGAATTCCTAACAAGTGTCTTAAAGCCTTACCGGAAAAGGGATTGCAAGTTCTCACACGCCTGTACAATATGTGTTTAAATATATGTTATTTCCCTAACATCTGGAAGAAATCGAAGATAATTGCAATCCCAAAACCAGGAAAAGATCACTCGAGCCCTGACTCTTATAGGCCAATAAGCCTCCTTAATACAATGTGCAAGATATTGGAGAAGATAATTAAGGAAAAAATAGTTAGTTTTATAGAAGATAACAATGTTCTACCTGTCCAGCAATTCGGTTTCCGTACCCAACATAACACTTCTCAGCCATTAGTAAGAATCAGGAAAATAGTAAAGGAAAATTTTAGATGCAGCAAATCTACGGCCATGATATTACTGGATATTAAATCTGCTTTTGATTCTGTTTGGCATGATGGTCTTCTTCATAAATTAATCAACTTTGGGCTAGATACTCGTACAGTAAAAATACTCAAGAGCTACTTGGAGAATCGCTCATTTAGAGTTTATATAGGTAAGAATTTCTCGGAGGAATATAACATTCCTGCTGGTTGTCCCCAAGGTTCGTGTCTTTCACCAATTCTCTATAATATATATACGGCAGATTTTCCCTTATTGATTAACTGTGAGTCCTCAATATTTGCTGATGACACAGCTATTCTAAGCTTTAATATTTTTTCTGATAATATACTGGAAAATTTACAAAGGGAAATTAATGTTGTTATCGGGTACTTTAAAAAATGGAAAATTTTGGTGAACGCTTCAAAAACGCAATCAATTTTCTTCTCTAGGAAAAGAAAGCACTGTTTTTTACCCCAGTACACCATTAAAATCGATGGCACTGAGGTTCCGTGGAAGAATAGTGTTAAATACCTCGGAGTTATACTTGATAGGAAAATGTTGTTTAACGAACACATCAGCCACGTCGTTAATAAAATCAATATAACAACTCGAATCATGTATCCATTTATAAATAGAAAATCTGACCTCAATCTCCAAAACAAAATTTTGATATTAAAGATCATATTTCATGCCATATTATTCTATGCTGCTCCTGTGTGGCACGATGCATCTAACTGTCATATTAAACGACTACAAGTTTGCCAAAATAAGCTTCTGAAAATGATCTATAATTTGCCACCCCATTTTTCGACCTCAAGGCTCCACTCACTATCTAATGTTCAGCTTGTCAAGGATAAAATAAATGTTATAACCGACACCTTTCATAATAGATGTGCTAATTCTCCCTACGAACATATTAATAATTTATATCCTTAACCAATATACTTTTAACTCCTTAGATACTCCTCTTTATGCTCGTATATAAATTTTTTTTCTTTTTTTTTCTATACTAACAAGGTTTTCTAACTTTTTCCTTTAATTATTTTTTCATTGTTTTCTTAAATTTATATTACATATTGAAATTTTATATTTAAGCTGAAAAGTCAAAAATAACTAAACTCTTAATTTGTATATATTAAAATTATTGTGAATTACTCATTATATTTTTGACAATAAAAGCCAAATACCAAAAAAAAATACCAAAAAAAAGTCCAGGCGTAGATGAAATTCCTAACAAGTGTCTTAAAGCCTTACCGAAAAAGGGATTACAAGTTCTCACACGCCTGTACAATGTGTGTTTAAATATATGTTATTTCCCTAACATCTGGAAGAAATCGAAGATAATTGCCATCCCAAAACCAGGAAAAGATCACTCGAGCCCTGACTCATATAGGCCAATAAGCCTCCTTAATACAATGTGCAAGATATTGGAGAAGATAATTAAGGAAAAAATAGTTAGTTTTATAGAAGATAACAATGTTCTACCTGTCCAGCAATTCCGTACCCAACATAACACTTCTCAGCCATTAGTAAGAATCAGGAAAATAGTAAAGGAAAATTTTAGATGCAGCAAATCTACGGCCATGATATTACTGGATATTAAATCTGCTTTTGATTCTGTTTGGCATGATGGTCTTCTTCATAAATTAATCAACTTTGGGCTAGATACTCGTACAGTAAAAATACTCAAGAGCTACTTGGAGAATCGCTCATTTAGAGTTTATATAGGTAATAATTTCTCGGAGGAATACAATATTCCTGCTGGTTGTCCCCAAGGTTCGTGTCTTTCACCAATTCTCTATAATATATATACGGCAGATTTTCCCTTATTGATTAACTGTGAGTCCTCAATATTTGCTGATGATACAGCTATTCTAAGCTTTAATATTTTTTCTGATAATATACTGGAAAATTTACAAAGGGAAATTAATGTTGTTATCAGGTACTTTAAAAAATGGAAAATTTTGGTGAACGCTTCAAAAACGCAATCAATTTTCTTCTCTAGGAAAAGAAAGCACTGTTTTTTACCCCAGTACACCATTAAAATCGATGGCACTGAGGTTCCGTGGAAGAATAGTGTTAAATACCTCGGAGTTATACTTGATAGGAAAATGTTGTTTAACGAACACATCAGTCACGTCGTTAATAAAATCAATATAACAACCTGAATCATGTTGACCTCAATCTCCAAAACAAAATTTTGATATTAAAGATCATATTTCATGCCATATTATTGTATGCTGCTCCTGTGTGGCACGATGCATCTAACTGTCATATTAAACGACTACAAGTTTGCCAAAATAAGCTTCTGAAAATGATCTATAATTTGCCACCTCATTTTTCGACCTCAAGGCTCCACTCACTATCTAATGTTCAGCTTGTCAAGGATAAAATAAACGTTATAACCGACACCTTTCTTAATAGATGTGCTAATTCTCCCTACGAACACATTAATAATTTATATCCTTAATCAGTATACTTTTAACTCCTTAGATACTCCTTTTTATGCTTGTATATAATTTTTTTTTCTATACTAACAAGGTTTTGTAACTTTTTCCTTTAATTATTTATTCATTGTTTTCATAAATTTATATTACATATTGAAATTTTATATTTAAGCTGAAAAGTCACAAATGACTAAACTCTTAATTTGTATATATTAAAATTATTGTGAATTGCTCATTATATTTTTGACAATAAAAGCCAATAAATAAAATAAATAAATTTAGTTTTCCGGATTTCAATTAGGTGTATAAACTGCTGATTTTTAAAATAACGACATCCAATGCTCTCCCATTACCACCAATATCAACATATATAAATCTGCTGTAGGCATCCGCTACAACACTATGGTAGCCTTTATAGTTATAGACATCTGAACCAGCATTTGATTCGAATGTGCTTGCCGTCAATAGCACCCAAAGTATGTGGATACTGCCACAACTTATTAAAATCATGTGAAATGTTTCTCTATTCGCTTTCATTGCACGGCATCTAAAAATAAACACCGACATTATTCATATCCATGATTTATATTATCCTCGCAAATTTTCATTGGATTGCGTTTTTGCAATTTTATAAAATTTTAAGCTCTGTAATATTGGGATTAGGCCTTTATTTTATTTAAAGCAAATTTCCTTTAATATGTACTTATATAGGATCCTTAAAAAGTTATGTTTTTTAAGCTTCAAATTTCTCATTTTTACACTATGGTACTACGTTTATCGAAGTCTATAAAAAAATACAACCCTGTTTACAATTCTATTACAATTTGTTGTACTACCATTCTCGTATTCGAGCGTCAAAAGCTGAAAAATTAGTCGTTAATTTTATTTCATTCGACAAAAATGATTGTTAATTTTAAAATTATGAAGTCATCAAAAGAGTAAGTATTTTTATTAATAATCTTTATGAAAACTGTTTTTATCTAATGAAAATAATTTTAGATTGAAAATAGCCACTCGGAAGTAGTTCGAAAAATGGTAGGTTTGCTCCAAGCAAATGCAGAATTGGCATAATCCCACCACAATGGCCTACACAAAGTGGATACAAAAGCAGAATGGGCAGAAATATCAAAAAAGCTGAACACTATAGGACCACCTTCAATTTTATGTAAATTTAACTTGAAGTCATGCATTTTTTAACTTAAGAGTGTTTTTAAATAAAATAAAACTCGATTTTAGTTATTTTAAACAAAAAATAAATACCTGCATATGTACCTTGAATTAAAATTAATAAATTTAAAATTTTCATAAATCAAAAATTTATGTTTATATTTAAATATTAACAGTTCATTGATGTCATTTTTATATTTGAAGCCGTTAAATCTTCAGTTGTTTCAAAATTTAAACCTTGTCCAACATCATTTTCAATGCGTATTTCTGGAAGGTCCAATTTATAATAAATGCAAATATTGTGTAAGTCTGCGCAAACATTTGTAATTTGTGCTGCTACATTTGGTGTGTAGCACAACTGCCTAGCTCCTAATATGCACCGAAATCTATTTTTTAGTACGCTTATTGTACGCTCGACATTTCTGGTTTGGGAATATATATTGGTTAAATCGGTTTTCGGGAGTACCCTTTCCTGCTGATCTAAACGGTATTATTAAGAATGGCTCCAGGGGATAGCCTGCATCACCTTTAAAAAATTTAATAATTCTTTGTTTTAAATTACTTAACTCAACTGCTATGTTGGTATTGCCTAATATCCATGTATTTTTATCGCCAATATTATAATTGCTTTTTAAAAACTGCTTCAACTCGCTTGCATTCTATATCAATGAATCGTGAGCTGATCCTGGGTAGTGAGATGATACATATCTGATTTGCATCTTGTGATCACAAACCTGTAACAAATTTTGTAAAGATGACTATTCTTTAACGTAATTTAAATTACATTTTATGCATACAACTGTTGCATTCAGACTGTAGAAACCTTTTCTGTTGTAGTACTTAAAACGTTCCTGAATTCTTGGCGCTAAAATTGTTATTGTGTGTGCCTCTTTAAAAAAACGTTTTCCGTGGATTCTTTAATTGCAATGAAATTAAACGCACATTTCTTCGATTTTCAGTAATTAACAGCTACTACCTTATTGTATTAAATACCACTGTACTTTACTCAAAAGTACTTAGCCACTCTTTATACTTAAGACACTTTACACTGTGACGGTTAAAATCCAACTACTCCAACTACTTAATCAGAGAACTGCAACGAGCACCCGCTTTTATGATTTTATATACTCGCCTAAAAACGAGTTGCGGTGTAGTTAATACTCAAAATTGTTTTTGTATCTGCTCGCACACACTCGGAAGAATTTGTATTTGTACATACGAGCCTCTAAAATACACAATGAAAATTATACTTTATTGATAATTTGCAACGCTGAATCGCAAGCCAAATGCATACAACTCTAATATTCTAAATTCTTATATTGTCAAAAAATAAAAATGGTGAGGTTTCCTACTCCCTTTTTAAAAACTTTAATAAGGTTAAGGTCATTTTTCTCGGAGTAATTATTTTATACTTTTATAACGTTTTATGAAATAAAAAGTTTAGTTTCTTAAAATAACTCGACTGTCTTGTTATTAAAATTTTGGTTTGCTGCCGCAAAAATAGCTTATAATCAAAACATAAACTAACAAAGGTTATGAGCCCAGATCGCTGTTAACTAAAATTTGGTTTCATCAATTAATAAGTTGAGGTTAAGTATTATACAGCAACTTGTAGTTTTTTTGTTTTATCCGGAGTTAAAAAAACAACCCACAATGTCCAGCGCTATTGCAAGTGTTGAGAAATTAAACGGAGAGAATTATGCAACGTGGTGCATACAAATAAAAAGTTTGTTAATAACACTTGATTTGTGGAGCACGGTTGATGAAGCATGTCCGACGGAGGAAGCAAAGAAAGTAATATGGCGGAACAATGACAGCAAGGCACTAGCTATGATAAATTTAAGTGTTAAATCAAGTGAGCTGATCCATATTAAACATTGTACTACAGCAAAGGCAGCTTGGGATATGTTAAGTTCAATGTATAAATCAAACACCGCATCAAGGAAAGTTAATTTGTTTAAAAAACTTATAAAGTTTAAATTTCATAACAATGAAAAGTTGTCGCCACAAATAAATGAATTTTGCTCAATAGTTGACAATTTAAAGGAAATTGAAGTTAGTTTAAATGATGATTTACTTTCAATTTTATTGTTGTGTAGTCTTCCAGATGATATGGAAAGCTTCGTAGTGGCAATTGAAAGTCGCGATAATTTACCAAAATATGATAAATTAATATCAAAAATATTGGAAGAAGAAATGCGCCAAGATAATAAACATAATTGCATTTCAACAGAAAACGTTTTTGCAACGAATACAAAGAATGTAAGTAATAAAAGAAATAAAAAATATTTCAGCAGTAACAACAACAACAACAGCTATAGAAGTAAAAATAACATAAAAACTCCAACGAGTAACGTCAACAGCAGTAATCACGTTAACAACATGAGTAATTTCAAATGTTTTCGCTGTGGTAAAAAAGGGCACATACGTTCTCAATGCAAAGAGAAATATGAAAATGAATATGCATGCTCTTTAGTGTGCGACAAAAGTGATTACGCAGAGATGTGGATATTAGACAGCGGGACGACTTCTCACATGTGTAAATTTAAAGAATATTTTATTTCACTTTCTGAAACCAAACAAAACATTATGTTAGCAACTGGTGTGAGCATCAAAGCTGAAGGTGTTGGTAACATAAAAATTAAAACTACACACTGTAGCCTTGAATTAACAAATGTTTTATATGTACCTCAATTACATTCGAATTTTATATCGATTAATAGTAAAAGCCGGCCATTGTGTAGAATTCGCTGAGAATAAGGCAGATATGAAAAGTAAAAACAAAACAAAAATTTTAACAGCTGAGTTAAAAGGTGAAATGTTTGTTGCAAAAATTAAATCTATTAGAAAAATGGAAAATGTTGAAAGTGCCTGTGTCTTAATTGACGAAAATATTGCATTAAAATGGCATCAAAGGTTTGGTAATTTGAATATAACCGATCTTAGCAAATTGAGTGCGAAAATTATGGTTAATGGTTTAAATGTAAAACTGCCTCAGTCTATTGAGTGTAAGACCTGTGCTGTTTGCAAGATTTCTGCCAAACCATATAAAATTTATGCAAGTGTTCAAACAAGTAACTTGCTGGAACTCACTCACACCGATTTATGTGGACCAATTGGTACAAAATCATTGAGCGGTGCGTCATATTTTATTACGTTTATTGATGACTACTCCCGGTACACTTCAATTTATTTTTTAAAAACAAATCGGATGCTTTTGAAGCATTCCATTCTTTTGCTGAGACTGCGGAAAAGCAGACAGGCAGCCAGATTAAAATCGTAAGGAGCGATAACGGAAAGGAGTTTGTGAATTCCAAATTTGAAGAATATTTAAAAAATAGGGGCATCATACATCAAACAACGGTGAGTTATTCTCCTCAACAAAATGGTGTAGCAGAGCGCGCAAAACGAACTTTGGTTGAAATGGGGAGGTGCTTGTTGGAATCGTCTGGGTTACCGCAAATGCTATGGGGTGAAGCAATAAATACTGCAATGTACTTAAGAAATCGTGCACCAACAAAAGTTTTGAAGGATGTTACTTACACCTTATGAAAAGTGGGTTGGTAAAAAACCATCAGTTTTTCACCTGAAACCATTTGAGTGCGATGCAGTTGTTTTAAATAAGGGGCCAAAGCCAAAAGGTGGTAAATTTTTCCCTAAAGGTAATAAAATGAAATTTATTGGATATCAATCGACAACAAAGGCTTATCGATTGTACAATTCCACTACTAGGCAAGTTATTACTTCCAGAGATGTAATTTTCTTTAAACAATCTTATGATAAAATTTCTACTGGAAACGAACAGGAAGAAGAAAATAATGTATTTTTTGACATTTTAAAGACAAGTAAATTCGAAGCAGAAAGTAAAGAACAACAAGAGTCTGGGGTAAAAGAAGTTACCGAAACTAGTAGTGAGGACACTGGTGTAGATGAAGGAATCGCTGCTGGGAGTAAACGTAAACGTGGCAGACCAAAGTTGGTAAAAAGTGGTGGAAAAGGGCGACCCAGAAAAGTTTATTGCTCGGAAGGCATTGAAATGCTAAATGCAATAATTGACAACCTTGAAACTGTATCTGAAGCTTTAAAATCTGAAAATGCTTCGAAGTGGAGAGAAGCGATGAAAGCCGAATATGACTTGTTGATTAAAAATAAAACCTGGCATCTTGTTGATAGACCAAGTGGTAAAAATATAATCAGCTGCAAGTGGGTATTTGCCCTAAAACGTAAACCAGATGGCTCTATTGAAAAATATAAGGCAAGACTTGTTGCTCAAGGCTGTTGTCAGAAGCCTAATGTTGATTTTAAAGAAACTTTTGCCCTAGTTGTTCGTCATTCGACTATAAGGCTACTGTTGGCATTATCAGCAAAATATAAACTGTTTGTAAACCACATTGACATTGTAGCTGCTTATTTAAATGGCAATATTGAAGACGATGTTTACATGCTTCAACCCCCATTATTTGAGGATAAAACCTACCCTAACAAAGTCTGTAAACTTGGAAAAGCTCTATATGGTTTAAAGCAAGCTGGACGCGAGTGGAATCGAAAGGTGATATTATTGCAGAATTGAATGAAAATGTTGAAGCTGAGGATTGTGGGTCAATATCATTCTATTTAGAAATGGAAATCAGAGATAATCCGAGAGGTAATATTACAATTCACCAGCAGAAATATACGCAAGAGATTTTGGAACGATGGGGTATGGAAAATTGTAAGCCGGCATCTACACCGTTGTCAAGTGGTACAGTATTGGCGAAGTGCAGAAAAAGCTGTGAAAATTTAGATGTAAAGGGCTACCAAAGTTTAATAGGGGCTTTAATGTATCTTGCTGTAATAACGAGACCTGAGCTTATTCATGTTGTTTCGAGATTATCTCAATTCAATAGTCATCCACATGATGAACATTTTCGAGCAGCGAAGCACGTTCTAAGATACCTGAGAAAGAATCCTATTGGTAAAATAGAATTTTCTTCTAATTTTAAAATTTTTGAATGTTTTACAGATGCTGACTGGGGTTCTGACACAATTGATAGAAAATCCTATTCTGGTCACATCATGTTTTTGAGTGGTGGACCTGTTGCGTTGGAATCGCGTAAACAGGCAATAGTAGCACTAAGCACCATTGAAGCAGAGTATGTTGCTCTATGTCAGGGAGCAAGAGATGTTATTTTCCACCAAAATTAAGGAGCTCTGTTTTAATGAACTCCTTACAGCCCCAACTACAATTTTTTGTGACAATCAGAGTGCTAGTTTCATGGTTAAAAATCCTGCTGTACACAAAAGGAGTAAACACATTGACATAAGGTATCATTTTATCCGCGAACAATATGAAAACAAATTGATCAATGTTGAATACGTTCCTACGGATGAAAATGCAGCGGATGTTTTAACGAAAATTTTATCTAGAAACAAACATATTAACGCTTGTAAACTTTTGAAATTGTAATTTTTTTTTATTCTGTATTTGAAATTTATGTATATATATGAATTTGGCTTGAGGGGGAGTTTGTTGATAATTTGCAACGCTGAATCGCAAGCCAAATACATACAATTCTAATATTCTAAATTCTTATATTGTCAAAATATAAAAATGGTGAGGTTTCCTTTTCCCTTTTTAAAAACTTTCATCAAGCAGTTAAGGTAATTTTTCTCGGAGTAATTATTTTATACTTTTATAACGTTTTATGAAATAAAAAGTTTAGTTTCTTAAAATAAGTCGACTGTCTTATTATTCAAATTTTGGTTCGCTGCCGCAAAAATAGTTTATAATCAAAACATAAACTAACATACTTGTGTCCGTTTAGTATTATTTCGTACATATTTAAGTTAATATGTATGGCAAAAGTCATAATGAAATAATATGTACTTAATAGTTATTATAAGAAAAATGTTAATGGAAAATTTTAAGTTAAATATATTAAGAATTCAACAGGCTTATGGATTTAAAAGAGGCAGATTTTTATGAAATGGTTAAACCACAATTTGATTTATACGTCAATTTCATTTCTTGAAAAGATGATTAAGAGAGTTTTGGATTTAGCTATTAATTTTTTGCGATCTTGCAATTTTTCCAACATTTATGCAGATATTAGTTTCCCATGAGGTATGCTTCCGTAATAGTATATGTAGGTACTAATAATTTCTTTGTTTCATTTTTTTATTTGTTGAAGATTTTATGTAGAGTCTACATTGTAGATGCATGTATAAAACATTTTGAAGTTTACTAAAAAAATTAGTGTATTTTACTACCTGGTTCTTGGACTTCTAGGTAACGTCTGAGCAATAAAAATTAAAATTCTGCAAAAAAAATCCCAACTCAAGTAACTCTTTGTGTAAAGTCGGTCTTTACTCCAGTCGTAATAATATATTCTTTATTTTTCATTTGACAATTTTTACAAAAACTTCTTGATGTTTCAAATAGTTTAGTTTTATTGAGTAGTATTTTTAAATACTTTGAAATTAACATTACATTAAATATGTTAAAAAATAAAATTATTATATGTTCTGAACTAAATTATTTCTAATGAAATTTACAACATTTTTTCTGAATAATCTAACATTTTGTTCATTCTTAATTTCATTTGGCATCAAATTGTATAATCTCAATTCCTTATAGAAAAACGTTTTCTTCATCTCATTGTTATGAGCTTGTTGCAGTCTGAAGTCATTAGCATTTCTGAGGTTGTATGGCTGAGCATTTCTCACGTATCTTGTCTGTTCCAATATATAATCAGGTGCATCTCCCATTTTCAACTTTTGAATGAAACTTATTGAGTTGTAGTCTTTCTTGAATACTTAACCATCTTAGGGTGTTTAGCATGTGTCTAATTGATGTTAGTCGATTACATTTCAATATTGCGCGCATGGCTTTGTTCTCAAGCTTTTGTAGTCTTGAAGTTTGTTGATCACTGCAGCAAATAATGTTTTCGGCACCCTCACCCTGATCAGTCGTGAAATAATTTTTGCTTAGGTTGAACCGTACGGAGGTAAAAATGGACAAAAAAAATCGAATGTAAAGAAAAATCATTCGAATTTGACAGCGATGATTCTGTTTTATATCCAAATGTTAATATTAATGAATTAGATACAAGCAATACAGATTGTGAAGATGAAATAATTGATGTAAGTAATAAGCTATGGAGGTCAAAAAATGTTTATAATAAAAAAAAATCATAATATATGTAGGAAAGCCAGTTAGAAACAGAAACAAATACTGATCCGTCAACATCCAAAAATATGAAGAAAAATCTGCGCAACAAAGGTAAATCATACATTTCAAGCAGTGGCAAAATTGTGCCTTGCCGCGCAATGCGATTGATGCAGCCTTGCCGAAATAAATGCAAAGATAAAATTACACCAGAACAGCAACAAGTAATTCATGAACTGTACTGGCAGCTGGGATCGTACCAACTGCGACAAGCATTTGTAGCAGGATTAATTGAAATTCATTCCACTAAAACTATACGGAAAGATAAAAGCGAAACTAATCCAAGGAAACGGATGAATACATACAAATATTATTTGGAAATAAGTGGTCAACGAGTTTTGGTGTGTCAGAAATGTTTTAAAGGGACTTTATGCGAAAGCGATCAGTTTTTGAAAACTGTAGCTAAAAAAAAAATGAAGGATATGGTGCTTTTACCGATCAACGTGGAAAACACCGAAATCAAAAAAACTTCCAGCTTAAAAAGAAATAGAAGTGATTGAGTTTATAAATTCTTTCCCTTCGTATGAATCGCACTATACTCGACGTGACACATCCAAGAAATATTTGCCCAGCGATTTGTCTGTTGCTGTGCTTCACAGACTTTATTGCGAAAATTATGATCACTCTATATAAATTTCCAAATTTTCTCAGATTTTTCACTCATTGAATTTAAAATTCAAAAAACCAAAACTAGCAACTTGTCACAAATGTGACATGTTGAATTCAAAAATAAAAGTTGCAGAAGCAGAATCACTTGATACCCTAAAAACTGAACAAGCAGATCACCATCACCATGCGAAACAAGCTTTTGAATCAAAACAAAATGATAAGCAAAAGGCAAGTGCTGATAAAAATGTAAAAGTATTTTCCTTTGATTTGCAACAATGTCTTCCTACTCCATTTTTACGGTCGTCAGTATCATTTTATAAAAGGCCATTGTCGACTTTCAATCTAACTGTGCATGACTGCTCAACAAATGAACCATTCTGCTATATGTGGCATGAAGCTTTGGCTAAACGTGGTGGTAACGAGATAGCGTCATGTTTATTTCAACACTTACAAAGCCTACCACTCTCTGTCAACCATGTAATTTTTTATAGTGACTGCTGCCCTGGCCAGAATAAAAATTCATTTCTTGCAACAATGTTTACCATATTCATGCAATTAGCCGCCACAACAGGATCAATAAATATAATTGATCATAAGTTTATGGTTCCTGGCCACACACATATGGAGTGTGATAGTGATCATGCTTTGATCGAAAAAAAGAAAAAGGTAACATCAGTACAAATTCACCACCCTCGGGACTGGTATCAATTTATTAGGACTGTTGGAGTAAAAAGAAAATTTTGTGTGATTGAAAAGAATAGAAACCAATTTTTTGATTTTGCAAGTGCTGCTAAAGAATTCTTTTTATGGAGAAAGGTGGATGACGATGGGCAGAAATACAGTTGGGCAGATGATATAAAATGGTTACGATTTACTAAAGAATTTGGATCCGTTTTCTTTAAAAGTTTCTTAGATGAACATGAGCCTTTTAGAAAAATTAATTTAAGGAAAAGAGGTATAAGCTCTATTAAAAAAAATAGTTTAAAACAATGTTATTTTTCACCACTTGAAATTAATCAAAAGAAGAAACAAGATTTAATTGACATGTTGCCACTTATTGATGAAATTTATAAAGACATGTTAGACTTCCACCCGGACTTAACCGAAGCTGATGAGATTTTTGAATAAATAATAAATTACACATTTAACAATATTATATTATTATTTTAGAATTTATTTTTAATTTTTCGTTAAAAACAAAAATATTGTCATGTAAACAATAACCTTATCTTCTTTAATGTCTTTTTATAAACTTGAATAAAACCTCTTATGTTAACATAAAACTACACAATACATACTTTTTATTTAAACAGAAGCGCTTAAGTTACTTAAGGTCTAGTTCAACGCAACTTTCAGTTTCGAAAAAACGCTTAAGTAGAAAAGGAGTAAAATCTTCTGAATTCAACAATATTTTTTTTAAATATTCATTTTTCTTCTCTAATAAACATGTTACAAATATATTAATTCATAAATTATTCGCAAAAATCAAGCAGAAGAAAAATTACACAAAATTGATGATATCTCAAAACTTCAATTTTCGACTTAAGCTACTCTTCCATATTGGCACAGATATATTTATAGATGTTATTGTAGAAACTTTATTTCTCAAACGCTTAAAAACCCGATTTTTTCCCAATCTTTTTACATATGTACTCAATATGTTCGTTGAACTTTAATTTCTTGTCAATAATGAAACCTAGGTATTTAATACTGTTAACTTTTTCAATTGGTATATTGTTTATATTAAATATTTTGTCTGTGTTCATATTAATTTCCATTATTTTGGTTTTCTTTTCATTAAGTTTTAATTTATTCATTTTTAACCACTTGTTTATATTGTACATATCACTTGTTATATTTTCATAGCACATTTCTTCTGTTTCTGCTTCTGTAAATATAAGCGTATCATCTGCGTATAGGATTATTTCGCACTTTTCCAATATCTTTTCAATGTCGTTTATATAAATAATAAATAGGAGAGTTCCCAATATTGAGCCTTGCGGTACGCCGTATTCATTTTCTATCGCAGTCGATTCTATGTTATTAACTTTTTTTGCTTACGATTTGCTAGATAGGTTTTAAACCAATTTAGCTCAGTGCCTTGTATTCCAAACCTGTGAAGTTTTTGTATAAGAATGTTTCTATCAATCGTCTCGAACGCTCGTTTAAAGTCAAGAAAAATAGACAAAACTTTATTATTTTTTAGGTTTAAGATTTCTCTTTATTTATGAACATTTTTCTTGTTTGTAATCTTTTATTTAAATTTAAATAGGCTACTTAGTTCAATCGTATTTTATAAGCCAAATTACATGTGATAGTTATCAAAGAACAAATTACACCAAAGACACACGTGTAAATCATTCTGACAAACACTACCAGAACGGAACAACATGCTGTTTTCGAAAGCCGCTACACTTTCATCATCAGCGTTCTTGTGTTTGGTCCACTTCTGTGGTGTCAGTTGATGTATATTTCAGCTATTTATACAAACTTTTTCACTGTAAATAGAATACGTGAATTTTTTTGATTCATTCGTATTACAATTTGTGAAAACTTTTTTTGTAATGGAAAGCCCAAATTACACCTCACTAACATACAACAGTGTGGCCATTGTTATCTATTCTTTACCAACTATACACATGTTTTTTAATTTGCTTAGTTTGTTTTTAACTTATGACAAACTTGTTTGGTTTGTTACTATAAGTATGTATATTTATTAATTTTTTGCTACAAGCCATTAGCTTTGTTAATTTATATTTTAGGTTTAAGATTTCTCTTTATTTATGAACATTTTTCTTGTTTGTAATCTTATTATTTTTCTTTACACATTTCCACCTATTTATTAGATAATTTACAGTTGTTTCGCATGAATGTTTTTTTCTAAATCCTGACTGATATTTAAATAGTAGTGAATTACTTTCTAAATATTCTTCTAGTTGATTTTTCACAACTTTTTCCAACACCTTTCCACATATTTTTAAACTATTTATTGGACGAAATTCTTCACTTTTGTTTGTATCTTTAACTTTTGCCACTGGTGTTATCATCGATTCTTTCCAATTTTCAGGGAAATTTCCCGTTTCCATTGATTTATTAATAATGTCCAGTAAAATATTGCCACTTCTGTCCCATGTATCGAGGATAATGTTTTTGGTAATTTTTTTATAGTCAGGTTTGTTGTTTATATTCTTTAATACAGTTTTTAATGCTACCATAGATATTGCGCGGAATTTGAATCGAGAGTTTATCACAGGTATCAAATTTTTGTATTGCACATTTTCGATTGAGTTTCTTATTTCCTTAATGCTATCAATAAAATAAGTGTTAAAGTTTTCTGCTATTTCTAAATTTGTCTTATGCTCTACTTGGTTAAATATCACAGTTTTTATCGTATCTCTAGTTTTTCTTAGCACAAGTTCTTTTACTACACTCCACATTTCTTTTTGGTCTCTAGCTATTGCAATCTTATTACATATAACACCTGCGAAAGGGTTTTATGGCTTTGTTTTGATCAGCAAAAAAAATTAGTAATAAAAATATCACAATAGGTTCTACAGTAAACATATGATCTCTTTCTAATATAACTGTTAGGTTCAGCCGAAATCACAAACAATTTTATAATAATAATCGACATTAAACCACTAAAGATAAAAAGAACCCCATATAGGCGAAATACTAATTAGTTTTACCTGATATTAAGGTCTGGATAACAAGTGCAGTTTTGTTCAATTTAAGTACTACCTGCTATGAAATTGAAGATCAATGTGTGAATAACATATATATAAAAATGTATAAAACTACGGATTCAGTAAGGGATTACACAAGAATAAGTTAATCCTTTACGTGTACGTACGTATATTTGCAAGTGATAAATCATAACAGACTCAAATAAAAATATTGAGAAAAATGTGGAGAGCTTCGGTTATAAAGAACTGGCCGAAGAGTATTTTAGAAATAAAAACCAGGAAGATGTTCTTACTTACGTTAAAATAAAATTAAACTTAAATTCGTGTAGCACCGAAATACAAGAACAATTATCTAATTTTGTAAAAGTACAAAAAAAACGCTACAAAGAAGTTAGCTACAGTAAACAAAAGTTTTATATAAAAAGTGAAAAGTGGTTAGAAGGCCAACTTACTGTCGCTGCAGCAACAGCAAAGTAAGATAAGGTTGGAAGACCACGCAAATCATTGGACAACTGCAGCGATAGATCTAAGAGGCGAAAACTTAAAGATGTTAACGATGCAATTGGTTGTACAAATATAAAAGAATTTTTCCTACATTAATTACGATCACAGAACCAATTAACAAAAGTGGATATCATTGAAAAAGTTATTAAAGCTAGTCCAGTGAGAACAAAACGAATTCTTAAAAGTATACCAACTCCGAGCGATGCAATACAGTATACAAATGAGGAGGCATTAGCCTTATTTCTGGATTTGAAATTAACAAAACAGCAATATATTAAGCTCAGATTGCGTGCGATTGAAAAGGGCTCAAATATCTATCCAGCATATCATTACATAACTGCTGCTAAAATGGACTGTTTGCCATCAAAGGATACTATTACAATCACACCAATTTCGGCAGAGGTACAACTACAATCTCTACTTGATCACACAGCCGAACGCTTGCTACAATCAATACCAGGAAATGCGTTAAAGAAATATGGAAACACAAAGCTAATTCTTTTTTGCAAATGGGGATGTGATGGTTCTTCGGGACAAAACCAATACAAACAAATTGTATGTGAAAATATTTCGGACTCGGATTTGTTCATGGTATCAATTGTACCATTGCGATTGAAAAAGATTTTGGAAGATTCAGAGCCATCGACTAGTACAACGCAAACAATGGATATTTGGAAAATAGAGACACCATCTTCTACGAAATACTGCAGGCCAATCAAATTTGAATTCAAAAATGAAACTCGTGATGCCATTAACAAAGAAATTAGTGATATCAAGGCCCAAATTGCAACACTACAGCCATTACAATTACAGTTAGATGGGCAGCAAATTGAAGTAAGCTACCAATTAGTCCTTACAATAATAGATGGAAAAGTAGGTCAGGCTTTGACTAACACGAAGGCTGCATCCAGCTGCATTATATGCCAAGCAGCATCAACCCAATTAAACCAAGTTCCGACAAAATCATTAGATAATACCGATGCATATGAATTTGGATTATCACCACTACATGCAAGAATACGACTTATGGAACATATACTAAAAATCAGTTATGATTTGGATTTCGGGTCTTCAGGATCCATAAGAAACAATGAAACCAACAATGAGTTGAGAAGTTCAAAAAAGAAACATGTTCAAGATGAATATCGCAAAATTGGATTGATTATAGATCAGTCAAAACAAGGGTCAGGCACTACAAATGATGGCAATAACGCACGAAGATTCTTTTCAGATCCAGAAACAGCAACTGAAATAACAGGAGTGGATTTAAACCTTATTTTCAGATTTAAAATAATCCTAGAAGTACTTGCGTGCAATGAAGAAATTGACTCTAAACAATTTGGAGATTATGCTAAGGAAACTGCAAAAATATATACAAGCAACTACCCATAGAGAAATATGTCTGCAACAGTTTACAAAATCCTTTATCATGGAGAAGATGTCATTAAATATCATTTGGTGCCACTTGGAGATCTATCAGAGGAGGCTCAGGAAGAAAGGAACAAGGATTACAGATTTTATAGAGAGCACAATACTAGAAAAATTTCACGAAATTCCAGAAATGAAGATCTATTTAATATATTATTGGCAACGTCAGATCCGTTCATCTCCAATACTCGAAATAAATGGAAAGTGGAACATCGGGATTTAGATGAAGAAGCCAAAAAACTAAAGAACAGAAATAGCACAGAGCAAAATATAGAATATTTGCAATCAATATTTGTGTCAAATGAATAATAATTATAATTGCCTTTCATTGCTATTTAAGTACGAAAAACAGTATTAGTAAAAAATAATAATAAATAGAACCTTCTTTGACAGCAAAAAATAAAAAAATTTTCTGTGGTAACAGCAAAATCTCCAGTTAATTTTACTATTTTTTTTGAGTGTAAACATTTTTTTGAGTGTAAAAATTTTTTTGAGTGTAACATTAAAAAAATTCCATTATCACAAAAAATAATTACAATCATTATTAAGTTCCAAATATAAAATTTTTTAATATGCAAATAAAAAAATAAACCCATATTTCACTCCAAAAGTTAAAAAAAAAAAATCAAAAGTTCAACTTTGACCTAGAAGTCCTTAAGAAGTACTCAATCAATTTTAATATAATTAAAACTGAGTCAAGCTGAACTAAATATCTATCCATTAAAAAAAATTACTTCAATATTTTGATCGGCTCAAAAGTTACAGAATTTTGGCCAATGAAAAACGATTTTCAGCCACTGTGCGACGTCGACATTAACTCTAGCATTAAGTTTTGCCTTTCTTCATACATATGCATGTACATATGTATGTATTTTTTTTCCTTTTGAGTGAACAGTTATATACATACTTTTTCTTCAAACTCTTTTTTTTTAATTGTAAAAGCATTAAATTTTAAGCAAAATACCTTTTCACTTGTTTTTTAAAACAATTTTAATTACAGAGTTTATTGAGTATAACACAAAGACTGTTTAAATTTTGCTTCGACAAATCTCGTTGTTTTCTTCAATTAGATTTGTTTTCATCACTTTTAAACGGTTTCATCTTCAAATCCCGGACGAGTCCCCTGTTTATTTATTAATCTTTTTTTGAACACTGACATAAATATTAGCTTTAATGAAATTTTGTTTTATTTTATTTTAATAGTATATACATAGTCAATTCAAACATACTTAATTCCTTAGTTTTAATGAACATTGTTTTTTATTCATAGTATTAAATAATCCATAGTTAATTCGAACACACTTAATTCCTTAGTTTTAATAAACATTGTTTTTTATTTATATTAGATAATGCATAGTTAATTCAAACACACTTAATTCCTTAGTTTTAATGAACATTGTTTTTTTTATTTACATTAGATAATGCATAGTTAGGGCAGAACAAATATTTCACGTCCAACCTCTATCACGTCTCCACTACATTTACCTTGCTTTTCTTTAAAACTCAAAACCCACCCTGATATTCTTGTTATTTGTCATTCTACTCTCTCTTGTCTCTTGTTCGTTAAGTGTTGTCAATGTTACTCTTTCAAAGCAAACCCCCAGTTTGTTCGATCTTCTCGGGCCTTGAGGCCCAGTTCCTACATATATATATATATATATATATATATATATATATATATATATATATATATATATATACACATATATATATATATATAAGTATATAAATATATATATATATATATATATATATATATATATATATATATATATATATATATATATATATATATATATATATATATTGTATATATATTTATATATACATATATAGTAAACAGGTATATGATTACACAAATATATATTATATATTAACTTACACAAAATATGTCCCTATCCAAAATGCTAGATGCAGATTATGAAATGTTGGTCTGGTAATACTATGTTGCCGAAAACATTTTTTAACAGTTGAAAATCGACGTATAGAAATTAACTTACGTCCTTATTTTGCAGCATTGTTATACATATGTATGTATATACATACATATGTATGTAAATATTCTACGAGATTGTGAATTTGGTTAAGAATTATTGGGAGTTAAAAATAATAGTTGAATTCAAGAATTGTTTATGTTGGTGCGACAAATGCATAGTTTATGGTGAATGCAGTTGGGATCTCTTAATTTGTTCTTAGGAAAAGACAACTAACTATTGGTAAGTTTGCGTAGTATTATGGTTGGAAATACTACTGCATGTATGTATGTATATACACACACATATATACATATATATATATATATATATATATATATATATATATATATATATATATATATATATATAAGTTAATTATATTATTATTTTTATTTAATAAAAAAAAGGATTTTTTTTTTTTGCTATTTTTTTGTTATACTTTTTTATTTTATTATTTTATTATTCTACCTTACTTCACTAGTTGACAGTATCTTAAGAACTAACTTTTAATATTTCCAAAGCATTAAACGAAACTGTTTTCGATGGCCTGATCACCTGTATTTTTGCTGAAGTTGCGGCATGTGCCGGAAGTTGCTTCATTTTCCCTTTAATTTTGTTTAAATTGTTTTCTCACTGTTTTCGTGTATTTTTGTGAGAACTGCTGAATAGGATTTTTGTTAAACGTTATGTGTGTCTAGTTGTAATATTGCATTAGCTTTTGCAATATTAACTCCTCCCTTCTCAAATGCGAACGTACTCGTTGGCATGGCCTTTTCTTCAAGAGTTGGATTTCCTTTTGCCTTCTTTTTCAGCTTCCGTGATGCGTATGAGAGTGTGGCAGTAAGTATTATAAATGCAACTAGGGTAATTGAGTTAAGAGTTAAACCAATTTTATTATGAGTGTCGACTTTGGAAATTTTCTTCCTATTCATGAATTCAAGATCCTTAATCATTTCCAAAGAAAGAATCTCTTCCAGATCAGTTCTTTTCGATTGTTGTTGAAATACTGCTGGCAGTGGTTTAGAATATATTTCTTCACGTATAAAAAATACTTTGTCCTCAATTCTTACTGTGGAGTTATGATGTTTTATGATAAAGGTTCCAGCTAGTGTGAATTGTTGCCCATCGATTTCTATTGTACCATCGAAATTATTTAGAAGAAGTATGCCTGGGTAAACTTCCTCAACATCTGGTATGTGATCAGCATTAGTGCGTGTACAGTTTGCTAATTGACTTTTTATGAGTTTGCTTATACAATTATTCTGGCTTAATTCTAATAAATTATTTTTATTACAAATTGCTTTTTTATTATATTCCTTACATTTTGATTTAATTGCAAATATCTTTTTGTTACAATTCAGAATTTTATCATATTCAATTTTATTAATTCTATTATTTGATTTTACAGATTTTAGGGATAATATTTCACATTCTTCTTTTTCAGTTGTGGGTAAACTCAATATATAAATTATCATAGTGCCATTTGCGGCTATGCTAACATCTGTGAATTCTAATTCTTCTTCAACATTAATGTATGGTATGCTTTCGTGTTTAACAATTCTTTCTATAGTTTCTATCTCTATGTTGGATAATATAAAGGAGTTAACGACATTTGATTTAGCCCAATGTAGAGCATATTCAATATTTAAAAGTTCTTCTTTAATAAGTTGTATTTTGTATTTTATCTTTAGACTTTCTTCTAACTTATTGTCTAAATTCATTATTTTCATAATCTGATTAGTCCTTTCGGTTTGTTCATTCAGGTTTTTAATCAATTCCTTATTTATTATTATCTGATTATCGTTATTTTCATTAAGGGTTTTTAAATTCTCGCTAATGATCTCTAAGTCACGGTGGTCAGGGTTTCCTGCAACCCATTTCCACGCTGAGCCTATAAAGTCAAGTGATCGTTTTTCCTTTGTTCTAGGAGAAATTTTCGCAATTAAAGTCCGAATTTGGGAAATTTCGTGCTTTAGAAAAGGGTATAAAGGATGAGTTGAATTAATGGTATTTTTAATTGCGTCTTCTATTTTAGTAGTCATTTCTGCGTATTCTTCTAGGTTTATTACGTGAATTATTTTAAAAGTTCCGTCTTGTATCCTCGCGGTATCGTCCTTTAGAGTGATTAGCTGAGAGTTCGTGTAATCAAATATTTGAAATTCTGCATGCACAAGGTGCATTAAAATTCTGTAAAATGATCATTTTTAGCTTCTATTAGTTGTATGTTCATCAACCGAAAAGTTCAATCAAATTATTGATTCTTAACAATAATATATATCTTATTTTATATATTTTTTTTTAATAGTATTTTGTTTTATAAGGCAATTGTTTTCTTATACGAAATATTTAATAATAATTTTAATTCTTCATAATAATATATGTATAAATTATAAATTGTTAATCATATTTTTCCAGTATATTAGATTTTCTTTACGTTTTTTCAAAATTCTCATTTTTAGAATCGTACGCCTATGGCATATTATTCGATTTTCCTTTTGTTTATTTTCAATACTTCCTAACTAAAAGCGAATACCGTACGCCTATGGCATATTACTCGATATTCTCTTATACTTATGCAATGTAGTAGTTTTTTATATTTCTTCATAAAATTCAAATTTATGTTTTTCAGATTTTTGACTTTTTATTCCATGTTTTTCATTTTTTTCCATTTTGCAGTTTTAGTTAACTTCAATTCCTAATATGAGACTTATGCACTATTCGTCCTGACTCTGTCAATATTGTATCTCCTTTGTCATATTTTACGATCTCTTCTTTATATCTAGGTGTAAGCTTATTACCTATTCTCTTATTATTTCTTACAAATATTTTATCGTTGGGGTTGTATGAATGATATGGGGTTCTTTTCCTGTTATGAAATTCTAGGTCCTTATTCTGTTTTTCTACGAGCCTATTAATGCTATCCTGTCGGTCTTTCTCAATTTGTTCCGGGTCTGAACCTACAGTTCGTCCAAAAAATGCTTCAACGGGCTTTTTCTTGATAGTAGAATGAATAGAAAAATTATATTTGTAAAGTGATCTAAACAATAACTCCTCGAAATTTCTATGTGTTCTTTCGGTTTTAATGCATCGCATTATTTCTGAGAGTGTTGAGTGAAATCGTTCGATTTGTCCGTTTATAGTGCTCGTGTAGGGCGGTGTCTTGAATATTTCTATTCCATATTGATTCTCGAGCATAAATATGATTGGGGATGAGCTGAGGGATTTTTCATTGTCTATTACGATTTTCTTTGGAACGCCAAATGAAATAAGCAACTCTTGCAGAGGTAGTTTTATATCTTCGGTCGCCCTTGATTTTACCATTTTCACTTGTGCATATTTTGAAAGCTTATCTATTGCGGTTAAAATAATTTTATTGTTGGTGTGGTAAATGTCGATATGCACGATGTGTCCAGGATATTCAGGGATAGGAGAAGGTTTCAGAATTGGAGAAGAAGGATGTCTCTCATATTTGTTTTCTTTGCAAACTTTACATTGCTTAACTATTGTTTTGATCTTTGCACTCATATGGGGAAAGTAAAATTTATCCAATAATTGTATTTTGTTTTCGGCTGGGTTTCTATGAGCTCTATTGTGCTCTTTAATAATTTCAGTTTCTTGATCAGTTTCTTGAGTGAGGTCTACTACTCGTTTTACTGTATAGCGTGTTCTATATTGACTAAAGTGCTGTGGATATATGTTCTGAATTTTACCCAGAATGTAGTCTTCAGTAAATATACCATTGGTCACTGACGGATTTAGATATCGCTTAAGAATATTTATTAAATTTTCCTCGTTAAATTCTCGTTCTATTATGATGTGCCTATGATAGGTGGGAAAGACAATCTTAAACTGATAAGAGGGTACATCATCTATTGAAATGAACAATTGATTTTTAAACACATTGATAGGGGAATCCGTGTAGGGAATAAGGTTATGTGAAGAGCTCTCATCACTGTGCAACGTTGGTGTTAGAGAGTTAATTTGATTATTTGCTGGAGTTCTAGATAAGGTGTCTGCAACTATATTTGCTTTACCAGGTTTATATTTGAGTACGTAATTGTACTCTTCTAGAATAGCTTTCCATCTCTTAAGTTTGCTGTTGTTGTTTTTGTTACTCAGCGCGTACGTTAGAGGCTGGTGATCCGTGAAAATCTTAACGGCAACAGGACCGTAAAGGTAGCTACGTAACGTTTTCAAAGCCCAAACGATGGCTAACATCTCTTTCTCATTGGTGGCATAGTTTTCCTCTGCCTTTGAAAGAGTCCGAGATATAAATATTATTGGTTTATCGTTCTGTTCTAAAACCGCGCCTATAGCGTAATTAGAGGCATCAGTAGTAAGACAAAATTCTTTGCTGAAGTCCGGATATTGTAGCATTACCTCGTTCGAAGCGAGAGTAGTTTTTATTTTATTAAAGGCGTCTATCGCATCATTGTTCAAAGTTATCTCCTTTTTGGCAGATAAGCGTTTGGACATTCGTCCTTCCTCCCCTCTCAAAATGAGAGTTAAGGGTTTCGCTAGTTTAGCATAGTCTCTAATGAAACGTCTGTAGAATCCAGACATTCCTAGAAACGATCTCAGATCTTTAAGAGTTCTTGGTATAGGTATCTTTTCTATAGCTTCAACTTTTGAAGGATTTGCCTTTATACCATTTGGTGTCACAATAAATCCTAAGAATTCAACTTCGTCTGCAAAAAATTTGCATTTATCTAACTGAATTTTCATATTTGCCTGTTCTAATGTATTAAAAATTGTCTCCAAATGCTTACTATGATCTTGCTCAGTTTGGCTAAAAATTATTATGTCGTCGATATATACGAAACAAATTCTACCTATATGCATTCTTAAGATGTCGTCTAATGCTCGCTGAAAAATTGAGGGGGCGTTTTTTAAGCCAAACGGAAGCCGAGTAAATTCGTACTTGCCGTTATTGACAGAAAATGCTGTCTTTTCAATGTCTTTCTCTTTTAAAGGGATTTGGTGAAATCCACTTTTGAGATCTATGACAGAAAAGAATTTGTTTCGTCCCAATTGCGAAAGTACTTCATTGATTTCAGGGATTGGATAGCGATCGGCGATGGTAACGGAATTCAATTTTCTATAGTCTATAACTAGCCTATATTGCTTGTTTCCTTCGGAATCTGGTTTTTTATTCACTATCCAAACGGGAGAGTTGTACGGAGAACGCGAGGGCCGGATTATTCCATCCTTAAGAAGTTCATTTATTTGGTGTTCAACTTCATTTTTGAGTGACATAGGATATGGGTAATATTTTGTATAAATAGGAGATTCCGTTGTTGTTCGAATCTCACCCATAACTTTTGTAGTGTATGTAAGTTTCTTGTTTGGTTCGGAAAATAATGTTGGAAATTTCCCTGATAATAACCGAATTACCGTTTTTTGATTTGGGGTAAGATGTTCGAGTTTTACTTCTACATTATTCACTGATTTTGCTAATTGCTGTTTAATGGGTACCTTTATTCTATTTTCAATAATCATTAGATCATCCGAAGTATAAATAACTGCCTTTAGTTGCTTGAGGCTATCGTTGCCAATAATAGCATCAAACGACTTTAGTGTTGGTAATATGAAAAATTTGAGTTTTTGATCTTGAAGATTAAAAAGATTTAGTTCAACATATTGAGATATTTTAATTTTTCCACCTACTGAGTCGGCAAAAAATATATTTTTATTTTGTTTGGGGTTTTTAGCTAGCGAAGGTTTAATGTAATTTTTATTGGATCCAGTATCAATAAGAAATTTTAATATTTTGCCATCACTTCTTTTACATTCGAAGTAGGGAAGTGATGAATTGGTTAATCTAAAAAATGAACGTCTGCGAATTGATTTTGGCTTTCGCTATTATAATTCTGCTCTTGTTGTTCATAGCTGTTATTATATTCCTGCCAAGGCTGTTCGTTGTCATCCTGCGGCTTATTTCTGTTATAGATTTCCATATCATGGGCAGTATTTCTATCCTGCGATATATGGTTAATTTTTTGGAATTTATTTGGTACATTACGAGAAAATTGGTTTGATGGTGGCGGTGGACGTTTTCCTGCAAACGAGTTATAGTTTGGTCTGTTCATGTAGTTAACATTGCGGGTCTGTTGGGAAATGTCAACTTCCATGGGAATAGGTTTGGGCAATGGTTTTGTGGCATAAGGTCTTGGTGGCTGTGAATTCTGCCATTGTGGGAAGTTACTTAAGTTTTGCGTGAATGTATTGTAGTGTGTTGGAATATTGTGCTGATTAATTGGGGATCTACTAAAAGAAGACTGCCTAAATTGCTGATTTGTTTGCGGGAAAAATGCTGCCTGTGGATAAAAAGCAGGTTTAACATGCATCTGTTGTGGTAATTGCGTTTGTGGTTGTGGAAATTTTTGATTTTTATTTTGGTTGTAAGCATACTGTTTCCTGTAACCTTGATTCTCAAGTTTAAGGCATAAATGTAGGGCTTGCGGTAGGTCCGCAGGTTCCTTCATACCTAGTAGTTTGGGAAAATCACCATTTAATCCCTTTATGAATGTGTCTAGCGCCTTATTTCTATATGTTTGTGTCAAAAGGTTTAATGCCTCCTGACCCATTTCGAGGCTGGATAATTTATTTAATATCAATGATAGATGGTTATACACTTCCTGGTAAAATTCAGGTATGGATTTTCGTCCTTGCACTAGTGATGCAAGTTGACACTCAAGGGTCGTAACATCTCGTCGATCGGCGTAATGGAGATTAAGGCAATAAACAATAGCTTTCCAGTCCAAAGGGACATTATATGATTCCAGGACTATATCTGCATTCCCTATGATTTTGTTCCTAATACTGCTTAGGATTCCAAAATATTTTGGTGTTCCTTTTGTATGCTCGTATATTCTAAGGACTCGCTCTACACTTTTTCTCCAGGAACCAAATTCTAATGAGTTTCCTGAAAAATCTCTGAGGCCACGTACTATGTCAGGTATTTTGTCCAAATCTCCAATTTGACCACGATGTTCCGGTGAAATTGTCTCGTCCGTTGCGGTCACCAGTATACTGTCCGGGTTACTCCTAATAAAATTTTCTTGCACTATTCTAGTTACTATATTGCTAATTAATCTTTCTAATTCTGGCGATGCCGCCGGTGATGTTCCAGTGGAACTACTCTGCGCACTTGCGCTGTTATTTGTCTGTAAGATACTTGGCCTAACTAAATTGTTTGGGTTTGACATATTGAAAGCTCTAGAGTAATAATTTCCTTACAAATAAACCAATTTCTTTCTACCTACGATAATTTTTTGTTAAAAAAAAAATTTTGGTTTAAAATTTTTATTTAATTTCCAAAACGAGAAAAATATGAATTACTTGTATGTTGTATATCCTTTTTATATAAAAAATTATTCACTTAATTCTTCTAATTTTCTTTTATATAAAAAACAGTAGTATTGTCACCTTTTAATATCTTTTTTTCTTAAATTAACACACTTTCTTAATATTAAGTTTACTTAAAAATAATACCTTACATAAAAATTACTAGATTTTCCATCTCACGGCGCTGGGGAAGTGTTCCTTTTTGCTTTTCTGCTACTACGGGTCCCGCGATGCGCACTCTGCGTGGATGTGCGTTTCGTCCTCTTAGGGCTGTAACGCAGTTTTATGTCGCCCCTTGTTCCTCAAAACAGCACTTCTTTAGGGCTTGGACGTTGCGTCGTAGGGTTTTCACACAAAGTTTTTTATTTATACTTCTTGAGTACTTTTTCAACACTTTATTTTTTCGACACTTTTTAAGGAACGCGATGGCGACTTATCGTTGGGCGCCAGTTAATTATATTATTATTTTTATTTAATAAAAAAAAGGATTTTTTTTTTTTGCTATTTTTTTGTTATACTTTTTTATTTTATTATTTTATTATTCTACCTTACTTCACTAGTTGACAGTATCTTAAGAACTAACTTTTAATATTTCCAAAGCATTAAACGAAACTGTTTTCGATGGCCTGATCACCTGTATTTTTGCTGAAGTTGCGGCATGTGCCGGAAGTTGCTTCATTTTCCCTTTAATTTTGTTTAAATTGTTTTCTCACTGTTTTCGTGTATTTTTGTGAGAACTGCTGAATAGGATTTTTGTTAAACGTTATGTGTGTCTAGTTGTAATATTGCATTAGCTTTTGCAATATTAACTCCTCCCTTCTCAAATGCGAACGTACTCGTTGGCATGGCCTTTTCTTCAAGAGTTGGATTTCCTTTTGCCTTCTTTTTCAGCTTCCGTGATGCGTATGAGAGTGTGGCAGTAAGTATTATAAATGCAACTAGGGTAATTGAGTTAAGAGTTAAACCAATTTTATTATGAGTGTCGACTTTGGAAATTTTCTTCCTATTCATGAATTCAAGATCCTTAATCATTTCCAAAGAAAGAATCTCTTCCAGATCAGTTCTTTTCGATTGTTGTTGAAATACTGCTGGCAGTGGTTTAGAATATATTTCTTCACGTATAAAAAATACTTTGTCCTCAATTCTTACTGTGGAGTTATGATGTTTTATGATAAAGGTTCCAGCTAGTGTGAATTGTTGCCCATCGATTTCTATTGTACCATCGAAATTATTTAGAAGAAGTATGCCTGGGTAAACTTCCTCAACATCTGGTATGTGATCAGCATTAGTGCGTGTACAGTTTGCTAATTGACTTTTTATGAGTTTGCTTATACAATTATTCTGGCTTAATTCTAATAAATTATTTTTATTACAAATTGCTTTTTTATTATATTCCTTACATTTTGATTTAATTGCAAATATCTTTTTGTTACAATTCAGAATTTTATCATATTCAATTTTATTAATTCTATTATTTGATTTTACAGATTTTAGGGATAATATTTCACATTCTTCTTTTTCAGTTGTGGGTAAACTCAATATATAAATTATCATAGTGCCATTTGCGGCTATGCTAACATCTGTGAATTCTAATTCTTCTTCAACATTAATGTATGGTATGCTTTCGTGTTTAACAATTCTTTCTATAGTTTCTATCTCTATGTTGGATAATATAAAGGAGTTAACGACATTTGATTTAGCCCAATGTAGAGCATATTCAATATTTAAAAGTTCTTCTTTAATAAGTTGTATTTTGTATTTTATCTTTAGACTTTCTTCTAACTTATTGTCTAAATTCATTATTTTCATAATCTGATTAGTCCTTTCGGTTTGTTCATTCAGGTTTTTAATCAATTCCTTATTTATTATTATCTGATTATCGTTATTTTCATTAAGGGTTTTTAAATTCTCGCTAATGATCTCTAAGTCACGGTGGTCAGGGTTTCCTGCAACCCATTTCCACGCTGAGCCTATAAAGTCAAGTGATCGTTTTTCCTTTGTTCTAGGAGAAATTTTCGCAATTAAAGTCCGAATTTGGGAAATTTCGTGCTTTAGAAAAGGGTATAAAGGATGAGTTGAATTAATGGTATTTTTAATTGCGTCTTCTATTTTAGTAGTCATTTCTGCGTATTCTTCTAGGTTTATTACGTGAATTATTTTAAAAGTTCCGTCTTGTATCCTCGCGGTATCGTCCTTTAGAGTGATTAGCTGAGAGTTCGTGTAATCAAATATTTGAAATTCTGCATGCACAAGGTGCATTAAAATTCTGTAAAATGATCATTTTTAGCTTCTATTAGTTGTATGTTCATCAACCGAAAAGTTCAATCAAATTATTGATTCTTAACAATAATATATATCTTATTTTATATATTTTTTTTTAATAGTATTTTGTTTTATAAGGCAATTGTTTTCTTATACGAAATATTTAATAATAATTTTAATTCTTCATAATAATATATGTATAAATTATAAATTGTTAATCATATTTTTCCAGTATATTAGATTTTCTTTACGTTTTTTCAAAATTCTCATTTTTAGAATCGTACGCCTATGGCATATTATTCGATTTTCCTTTTGTTTATTTTCAATACTTCCTAACTAAAAGCGAATACCGTACGCCTATGGCATATTACTCGATATTCTCTTATACTTATGCAATGTAGTAGTTTTTTATATTTCTTCATAAAATTCAAATTTATGTTTTTCAGATTTTTGACTTTTTATTCCATGTTTTTCATTTTTTTCCATTTTGCAGTTTTAGTTAACTTCAATTCCTAATATGAGACTTATGCACTATTCGTCCTGACTCTGTCAATATTGTATCTCCTTTGTCATATTTTACGATCTCTTCTTTATATCTAGGTGTAAGCTTATTACCTATTCTCTTATTATTTCTTACAAATATTTTATCGTTGGGGTTGTATGAATGATATGGGGTTCTTTTCCTGTTATGAAATTCTAGGTCCTTATTCTGTTTTTCTACGAGCCTATTAATGCTATCCTGTCGGTCTTTCTCAATTTGTTCCGGGTCTGAACCTACAGTTCGTCCAAAAAATGCTTCAACGGGCTTTTTCTTGATAGTAGAATGAATAGAAAAATTATATTTGTAAAGTGATCTAAACAATAACTCCTCGAAATTTCTATGTGTTCTTTCGGTTTTAATGCATCGCATTATTTCTGAGAGTGTTGAGTGAAATCGTTCGATTTGTCCGTTTATAGTGCTCGTGTAGGGCGGTGTCTTGAATATTTCTATTCCATATTGATTCTCGAGCATAAATATGATTGGGGATGAGCTGAGGGATTTTTCATTGTCTATTACGATTTTCTTTGGAACGCCAAATGAAATAAGCAACTCTTGCAGAGGTAGTTTTATATCTTCGGTCGCCCTTGATTTTACCATTTTCACTTGTGCATATTTTGAAAGCTTATCTATTGCGGTTAAAATAATTTTATTGTTGGTGTGGTAAATGTCGATATGCACGATGTGTCCAGGATATTCAGGGATAGGAGAAGGTTTCAGAATTGGAGAAGAAGGATGTCTCTCATATTTGTTTTCTTTGCAAACTTTACATTGCTTAACTATTGTTTTGATCTTTGCACTCATATGGGGAAAGTAAAATTTATCCAATAATTGTATTTTGTTTTCGGCTGGGTTTCTATGAGCTCTATTGTGCTCTTTAATAATTTCAGTTTCTTGATCAGTTTCTTGAGTGAGGTCTACTACTCGTTTTACTGTATAGCGTGTTCTATATTGACTAAAGTGCTGTGGATATATGTTCTGAATTTTACCCAGAATGTAGTCTTCAGTAAATATACCATTGGTCACTGACGGATTTAGATATCGCTTAAGAATATTTATTAAATTTTCCTCGTTAAATTCTCGTTCTATTATGATGTGCCTATGATAGGTGGGAAAGACAATCTTAAACTGATAAGAGGGTACATCATCTATTGAAATGAACAATTGATTTTTAAACACATTGATAGGGGAATCCGTGTAGGGAATAAGGTTATGTGAAGAGCTCTCATCACTGTGCAACGTTGGTGTTAGAGAGTTAATTTGATTATTTGCTGGAGTTCTAGATAAGGTGTCTGCAACTATATTTGCTTTACCAGGTTTATATTTGAGTACGTAATTGTACTCTTCTAGAATAGCTTTCCATCTCTTAAGTTTGCTGTTGTTGTTTTTGTTACTCAGCGCGTACGTTAGAGGCTGGTGATCCGTGAAAATCTTAACGGCAACAGGACCGTAAAGGTAGCTACGTAACGTTTTCAAAGCCCAAACGATGGCTAACATCTCTTTCTCATTGGTGGCATAGTTTTCCTCTGCCTTTGAAAGAGTCCGAGATATAAATATTATTGGTTTATCGTTCTGTTCTAAAACCGCGCCTATAGCGTAATTAGAGGCATCAGTAGTAAGACAAAATTCTTTGCTGAAGTCCGGATATTGTAGCATTACCTCGTTCGAAGCGAGAGTAGTTTTTATTTTATTAAAGGCGTCTATCGCATCATTGTTCAAAGTTATCTCCTTTTTGGCAGATAAGCGTTTGGACATTCGTCCTTCCTCCCCTCTCAAAATGAGAGTTAAGGGTTTCGCTAGTTTAGCATAGTCTCTAATGAAACGTCTGTAGAATCCAGACATTCCTAGAAACGATCTCAGATCTTTAAGAGTTCTTGGTATAGGTATCTTTTCTATAGCTTCAACTTTTGAAGGATTTGCCTTTATACCATTTGGTGTCACAATAAATCCTAAGAATTCAACTTCGTCTGCAAAAAATTTGCATTTATCTAACTGAATTTTCATATTTGCCTGTTCTAATGTATTAAAAATTGTCTCCAAATGCTTACTATGATCTTGCTCAGTTTGGCTAAAAATTATTATGTCGTCGATATATACGAAACAAATTCTACCTATATGCATTCTTAAGATGTCGTCTAATGCTCGCTGAAAAATTGAGGGGGCGTTTTTTAAGCCAAACGGAAGCCGAGTAAATTCGTACTTGCCGTTATTGACAGAAAATGCTGTCTTTTCAATGTCTTTCTCTTTTAAAGGGATTTGGTGAAATCCACTTTTGAGATCTATGACAGAAAAGAATTTGTTTCGTCCCAATTGCGAAAGTACTTCATTGATTTCAGGGATTGGATAGCGATCGGCGATGGTAACGGAATTCAATTTTCTATAGTCTATAACTAGCCTATATTGCTTGTTTCCTTCGGAATCTGGTTTTTTATTCACTATCCAAACGGGAGAGTTGTACGGAGAACGCGAGGGCCGGATTATTCCATCCTTAAGAAGTTCATTTATTTGGTGTTCAACTTCATTTTTGAGTGACATAGGATATGGGTAATATTTTGTATAAATAGGAGATTCCGTTGTTGTTCGAATCTCACCCATAACTTTTGTAGTGTATGTAAGTTTCTTGTTTGGTTCGGAAAATAATGTTGGAAATTTCCCTGATAATAACCGAATTACCGTTTTTTGATTTGGGGTAAGATGTTCGAGTTTTACTTCTACATTATTCACTGATTTTGCTAATTGCTGTTTAATGGGTACCTTTATTCTATTTTCAATAATCATTAGATCATCCGAAGTATAAATAACTGCCTTTAGTTGCTTGAGGCTATCGTTGCCAATAATAGCATCAAACGACTTTAGTGTTGGTAATATGAAAAATTTGAGTTTTTGATCTTGAAGATTAAAAAGATTTAGTTCAACATATTGAGATATTTTAATTTTTCCACCTACTGAGTCGGCAAAAAATATATTTTTATTTTGTTTGGGGTTTTTAGCTAGCGAAGGTTTAATGTAATTTTTATTGGATCCAGTATCAATAAGAAATTTTAATATTTTGCCATCACTTCTTTTACATTCGAAGTAGGGAAGTGATGAATTGGTTAATCTAAAAAATGAACGTCTGCGAATTGATTTTGGCTTTCGCTATTATAATTCTGCTCTTGTTGTTCATAGCTGTTATTATATTCCTGCCAAGGCTGTTCGTTGTCATCCTGCGGCTTATTTCTGTTATAGATTTCCATATCATGGGCAGTATTTCTATCCTGCGATATATGGTTAATTTTTTGGAATTTATTTGGTACATTACGAGAAAATTGGTTTGATGGTGGCGGTGGACGTTTTCCTGCAAACGAGTTATAGTTTGGTCTGTTCATGTAGTTAACATTGCGGGTCTGTTGGGAAATGTCAACTTCCATGGGAATAGGTTTGGGCAATGGTTTTGTGGCATAAGGTCTTGGTGGCTGTGAATTCTGCCATTGTGGGAAGTTACTTAAGTTTTGCGTGAATGTATTGTAGTGTGTTGGAATATTGTGCTGATTAATTGGGGATCTACTAAAAGAAGACTGCCTAAATTGCTGATTTGTTTGCGGGAAAAATGCTGCCTGTGGATAAAAAGCAGGTTTAACATGCATCTGTTGTGGTAATTGCGTTTGTGGTTGTGGAAATTTTTGATTTTTATTTTGGTTGTAAGCATACTGTTTCCTGTAACCTTGATTCTCAAGTTTAAGGCATAAATGTAGGGCTTGCGGTAGGTCCGCAGGTTCCTTCATACCTAGTAGTTTGGGAAAATCACCATTTAATCCCTTTATGAATGTGTCTAGCGCCTTATTTCTATATGTTTGTGTCAAAAGGTTTAATGCCTCCTGACCCATTTCGAGGCTGGATAATTTATTTAATATCAATGATAGATGGTTATACACTTCCTGGTAAAATTCAGGTATGGATTTTCGTCCTTGCACTAGTGATGCAAGTTGACACTCAAGGGTCGTAACATCTCGTCGATCGGCGTAATGGAGATTAAGGCAATAAACAATAGCTTTCCAGTCCAAAGGGACATTATATGATTCCAGGACTATATCTGCATTCCCTATGATTTTGTTCCTAATACTGCTTAGGATTCCAAAATATTTTGGTGTTCCTTTTGTATGCTCGTATATTCTAAGGACTCGCTCTACACTTTTTCTCCAGGAACCAAATTCTAATGAGTTTCCTGAAAAATCTCTGAGGCCACGTACTATGTCAGGTATTTTGTCCAAATCTCCAATTTGACCACGATGTTCCGGTGAAATTGTCTCGTCCGTTGCGGTCACCAGTATACTGTCCGGGTTACTCCTAATAAAATTTTCTTGCACTATTCTAGTTACTATATTGCTAATTAATCTTTCTAATTCTGGCGATGCCGCCGGTGATGTTCCAGTGGAACTACTCTGCGCACTTGCGCTGTTATTTGTCTGTAAGATACTTGGCCTAACTAAATTGTTTGGGTTTGACATATTGAAAGCTCTAGAGTAATAATTTCCTTACAAATAAACCAATTTCTTTCTACCTACGATAATTTTTTGTTAAAAAAAAAATTTTGGTTTAAAATTTTTATTTAATTTCCAAAACGAGAAAAATATGAATTACTTGTATGTTGTATATCCTTTTTATATAAAAAATTATTCACTTAATTCTTCTAATTTTCTTTTATATAAAAAACAGTAGTATTGTCACCTTTTAATATCTTTTTTTCTTAAATTAACACACTTTCTTAATATTAAGTTTACTTAAAAATAATACCTTACATAAAAATTACTAGATTTTCCATCTCACGGCGCTGGGGAAGTGTTCCTTTTTGCTTTTCTGCTACTACGGGTCCCGCGATGCGCACTCTGCGTGGATGTGCGTTTCGTCCTCTTAGGGCTGTAACGCAGTTTTATGTCGCCCCTTGTTCCTCAAAACAGCACTTCTTTAGGGCTTGGACGTTGCGTCGTAGGGTTTTCACACAAAGTTTTTTATTTATACTTCTTGAGTACTTTTTCAACACTTTATTTTTTCGACACTTTTTAAGGAACGCGATGGCGACTTATCGTTGGGCGCCAGTTAATTATATTATTATTTTTATTTAATAAAAAAAAGGATTTTTTTTTTTTGCTATTTTTTTGTTATACTTTTTTATTTTATTATTTTATTATTCTACCTTACTTCACTAGTTGACAGTATCTTAAGAACTAACTTTTAATATTTCCAAAGCATTAAACGAAACTGTTTTCGATGGCCTGATCACCTGTATTTTTGCTGAAGTTGCGGCATGTGCCGGAAGTTGCTTCATTTTCCCTTTAATTTTGTTTAAATTGTTTTCTCACTGTTTTCGTGTATTTTTGTGAGAACTGCTGAATAGGATTTTTGTTAAACGTTATGTGTGTCTAGTTGTAATATTGCATTAGCTTTTGCAATATTAACTTATATATATATATATATATATATATATATATATATATATACTATATATGTATGTACATAAGTACATATGTATGTACTTATATACATACGTACATATGTATTTAATTATGCTTATGTATCTTATAAGCATATTACAAACGGACAGGAATTTGCTAGACATTATTTTTATTCTATCTTAACTGTATTTGCAATAAAAACGGAATCCTTACACAACTACTTTCCAATTATAACTATATAAAGCGTTCTTTTAAAGTCAACTTGACCTAAACTAGTTAATTTTTTATTAAACCAATGGTCCCAGCAAAAGTTATCCTATTTTGAATTTATTTGTGCTCTATGTACATACATAAGTAAGTACATGTACATACTTACATATACTTATGTGCATGTACATACATATATATAAGGGGTATACGTTTAATCGTTCGTAAAAAAGCTCTGCACTGAAAATCCGCTCTCAGATCGTCGAATTATTTTGAGATGCTATGAGAGTTTTGCCTGTTAATGCCATATCGACCTACGAAATTTTTTTTTAAAGTTCCATTAAAATGTGCTACTATTTTGATCAGAGCAAAGTATATGTACATAGGTCGATTGGCAGTTCCTTGATGTGCACCAGCATTTTTTATGTATGTATGTATGTACAATATGTTTTAAAGTGGTAACAATTACAACGCCGATAACAACCGGCTTAAAAAACAATACCCAATAGTCTCATTGATATTCATTAAAATCGTTATTCAAAATATGTTCCAAAATAATTAACTAAAAATTAATATATGTATATTATACATCAAATTTGTTATTCGAGATATTCTTCAAAATAACTATTCAATATTTTATTGTTTGTTGTTGGCTTAGCTAGGTATATGCCTACATTTCATTGGAACTAACCAAATCATCAGTACCCGTTTAGCCAAATCATGATTGAAAAGCATTAAAGCTCGTATACTTATTCCACAGACTACAAATACTATATGAGAATTCAAACAGAACTCAATTATACTTTTTTCTATTTGTAATCAACAAAAACACAAAAGTATAATAGCTTTAGAAAGCTTTTGTACAAACCAGACATCTGCAACAATACATTATACCCGCGAGCGCACTCGCTTTCACTGAGTTGTTGTTTTCATCGCTCGTTCTTCATACGGCGTGAGCCTCATGCATGAAAACATACACACTATTTTTTAACTCGCACCCGTGTTGATTAAAGAAGAAGTAACAGCGCAGAAAAAAGTAATAACAGTATCACAACCACTCAGAACAAAGGCTCGTGTTTTTTCTATTTTCACACTTGGTACTTTCTTTGTATTAACATACTCCTCTTTTGTATTGCGAGCAGCTTGTAACAACACATTCACTGCATATTGATTTGGTATATGTTTGTGTATGTACTATTTAACATTCACTGCAGCTGCAGCTGCCAGAGTTGCTAAATTTTCGTAGGTTTAGCGATTTTGGGGGTATTGATGATATAGTTATTATAAAATCAAAAGTTTGTGGAATTTTCAAAAATCTGAAAAAGTAGTAGCTGAAGCCAAAACTCTTTAATCAGCTTATGATGAAAGTCGCGTAAAATCGTGATAGATCGCAAAAATTATTAAAAGCCAAAATAAGCTAGATTCACAAGTTTTCTTATCAGTCAAAAAATACAAAATTTGCGAGAAAAACAGCGCAAATTTGCGAATACATAATTTTAAAAACTGAAAAATTTAGTTGGTTACTGCGCAAGCCTTTTAGTCAGCATATCAAGATGAAATTCGCATAAAACTGCGAAAATTTCCGAAAAAATTTTAAAGATAAAATAAGATGTAGAAACGTTCACAAGTTCTCTATACAGTTAAAAAAATACAAAATTCGCCAAAATCGCAGATATTTGCAAATATTTACGAACGCTGAAAAAAGGGAAAAACTGATTTAGGATCTTGCGAATCTTTGCTAGTTACACATTACATATAATTTTAATCGACCTTTACCAGTTAAACATTACATGTAATTGTAATTATACATTATGGGTTCAAATAAAAACCATTTTTATACATATTTGCGTTGTTTGTATTAGCTCAATCGTCTCGTGAAATGACTTGTCTAAAAGATTTGCTAACAAATGACTGCTACAGCTCAGGCGTGTTTTATTTTGCAATGCCTTTACAATATTCGCGCCGCGGTCAGTAACAAACTTCACGTTATTAATATTGTCAATACCAAACTGATTAAATAAAGTTCTTAACTTAATCAAAATATTTTTTTTGCGGTTGACTTTTCAAAGTCCATTGATTTAAGCCCCAACGTAATATCTACCATTTCGAAGTTTTGTTGAAAGTGCAAAGTTGCTCCTAAAACGTTTCTACTTACATACCGATCAGACCACATACCAATTGTGACCGACGCTTCTCCACCTTTCACGATCTCCTTAACTTTTGCATCTCTCTTTTCATCTGCTACTTTTTGTTCTTTGCGAGAAATAGTTGTTGCATCGGGTAACAAGGTACCGTCTTCTTTTAGTATTTCGGCCAAAATGTTCCAATCGAAACTTTTTAAAGAAAGAGTGTATGTTCCACTCGCATCCAATGCGTTGTTTCCCGCCATGGTACAAAAATAGAACCATTTGTTGTCATGAAAGCTGATCAACTAAACGATTAAAACTATTTCCTTTAGGAGAAAACTCAATTCGAAAGCGATATTTATCGTTATTAAAGAGTATGAATCATATAAAAATGCGCTTAAAAAAGATGTGTCGTGCATCTTTGTCATCATAAAACATAATTGTGTATTTGTTGTAAAATTTATCGTACTCCAAAGGTGCATTTTTTAACATAAAAAAGTATTATGAACTGCATGCTTTGGAAATTGCATACCAGTTAATTTGCAAGCAGACAAGGAAAAACCAACCCACATCAAAAATAAGAACATTTCATTGCTAATCATCAAGAGTTCTAAGAAAACAGAAAAAAATTGTTTTTGTGCAAAGTGTAGTATCAGAGAACTATATTTATTATTTTAACATCAAGAAGTTTTTGAAAAATTGTCAAATGAAAAATAAAGAATATATTAATACGACTGGAATAGAGACCGACTTTACATTGGCGACGAGAGGAAAATTTTTTTTTTTTAATAAAATATAAAATATTACAATCATTGTGGAATAGATTTAACTATGAAATGGGATAATGGCTATAATCGAGGTATTAATTAGATTAATTATACAAAGAAAATAAATACAAAATATTACTATTGCAATGAATTTGAGATTTAAATAACGTGTCTTCAATGTCGAAAATAAAAAATGTGGCTTAAATGCTTTGTCTTAAATGACGTAATTGATAATTAATGGCTTATATGCTTTGTCTTAAATGACGTTGGAATAAACTAATAGGTATATATATATATATATATATATATATATATATATATATATATATATATATATATATATATATATATATATATACATATATATATATATATATATATATATATATATATATATATATATATATATATATATATATATATATATATATCGAAACAGTACTACAATTTGATCCTGATGATCATATAGAAAATTGTGGTTACGAGTGGCAAAATTGGATACAATCGTTCGAGTTTTGCATGAGAGCAAGTGCAATATACAAGATATTTGTATGAAATTAGCAATGTTGTTACATTTTGCAGGAAGAAAAGTATAAGAAATTTATGTTCAGTTACCAGATTCAGGAAATCAAAAGTTGAGAGGTCCACTGTTAAATATAACTTAATATAAAAAACAACTAAACTTTTACGAGGAAGCTGTGGAAAAGCTTAATCATTTCTTTTTGCCAAAACAGAAGCAACATATGAAAGACATATACTTCGTTCATTAAAACAGAAGGACGGTGAAAGTATTGCTATTTTTACAATGCGTTTAAAAGCTTAGGCAGAAAGATGCAACTTTGGCAATAAATTGGAGGAAAATGTTAAAGATCAAATTATTGAAAAGTGCAATTCCGCAGCTCTTCGTCGAGAAATATTAAAAAAGGGTGATGTAGACTTATCGACTATTTTAAATATTGCTAAAATTTTTGAATCTATAACCAAACAAGAAAAAAATTTTAATAATCTCCAAAACTCACATCAAATATCAGAAGTAAATAAAACTGAAGTAAATAAAATTGAATCTTGTGGAAGAACAAAAAAAAAAACGCAACTGCTAAACAAAGATACGGTAGAATGTTTTGTAACACAGCAATAAAATTAGGTATTTTACAGATAACTTCATACTTGATAACCAGTAAATGAAATTCAAAGTGTAAAAAAATATTAATTGAGAAAATAAAGAATGTTGTTGTTGATATTTCACTACGCAAGGACATTACTCCAGTAATTCAACCTTACCGAAGAATTGCAGTACCCTTGGAAAAAGCTGTAAATAAAAAGATTGACGATCTTATAGAAAAAGGAATAATTGAGAGAGTTGATGGGCCTTCTAAGTGGATTTCTCCAGTAGTAGCTATTCCGAAAGATGATGGGCGTGACATACGCATTTGTATTGACATGAGACGTGCTAATGACGCGGATTGTAGAGAAAATTAATCTTTATCTACTATGGAAAATTTTTTATCATAAGCAAGTGAGAAAGACTATGCAGATAATCTTAGACACGCGAAAAATATAAATATTAGAGAAGGGGACGAAGTGTTAGTGCAACGCCTCATAAAAACTAACAAATTATTACCAATATTTGATCCAACTCCTCATAAAGTAATTAAAAGGAAAGGAAGCGAAGTTACAATTGAATCAATGGATAACAAGAAGACTTATCGTAGGAACGTTGCTCATCTTCCAAAAATCGGAGGCGATAAACGAAAAATATCTCGACCCTCATATTTAAATGATTTTGTTTGATTGATATAATTATTACCCTAAAATTGTTTTTCTCTTCTTTTTGTGTTGATAAGAAAGAAGTAATGTAGTATCTGAGAACTATATTTATTATTTTAACATATATATATATATATGGCAACGCCTTTAACTTAAACAAGTGAATTATTTTTGATCTGAACAAATTTATTGAAAAATAATTAACACACACACACACACACACACACACACATATATATATATATATATATATATATATATATATATATATATATATATATATATATATATATA
>OY812999.1:71665596-71715596 GCA_963681545.1 Germaria angustata | reverse complement strand
ACTTTTGTTGAACCCAAAAGAAGGGATGGGTCCAATGAAGTTCCCCTCAGCCCCTCTTCTCGCACAGATGTCCGCCATCTCATTCCCGCATGCCCCTGACGCCCTGGTACCCATATCAAAGTAATCTCATTATGAGTCGCCAGGTCATTGAGCCTGTTGTGGCATTCCAGTAATAATCCGGACATATACGTACAGGCTCTCAGGGCTGTCCGAGAATATCTTAACCCGTATTCGAAACAGTATACCGGGTCTATATAGTCGCCCGCATGAGACATGTCAAGTATGTACCCAATGCGCATGAGGATAGCCAGATGATCAGTAAGGTTGCCCGCTCTAAGGTTCTCTTTCCCGTAGATAGGGATTGCCCTTATAGCAGCATCCTCTTGCCATTAATTATATTAAGAATAAACGAGATGTTCAGCACGATTCTACGGCTTTTAAGGGATGGTAGCTTAAATAGAGCAAGCCTTGCAGAATAAGATGGTAGATTTCTGGTATTAAAGTTTAGTCCACGAAGGCAGTAAATCAAAAACTGTTTTTGCACCGATTCAATAGCGTCAGAATGTTTATTATAAATAGGGTCCCATATTACCGAACCATACTCCAGCACAGGCCTTACGAGCGAGGTATTGTAGTGCCATCACTGGTAACTCCAAAGTGATGCAGCGCTGGCACTCACTATCGCTCTCTTTCTCTCTCTCTCTTTGGTTTTAGAATGTAAGATTAATAATAAAGCACAACATGTAAGATTAAGAATAAAAGCACACAGTCGGTATATAGAAGCCAGCAAACCAATATTAGTTTCTTTCTTATGACGCACTTATGACATGGCGACCGTGACAAGTGTATGTACATATAGTATAGATTTAAAAGTGTACATACATATATAAAAACGAAAATAAGTCAGCTAATTATGAAAAAAAAAAATTGGAATTCATACTAAAATTAAAGAAAGTTTCAATGGAAACAAATTAATATACATATAAACTAAAAGTGGAAGTGAGTTTTTCTTAAAAACAATGCAATTACAAAAACGAAAACCAAGGTCTTAAAACAGTAAATTTAAAAGAAAACTTGCATCTGATCCCAAAGATTTATTTTTACAAAACTGTGTTTTTTTTTAATATCGCACAAAAATTACGATAGTGGAACTCAACTAAAAACTTATTATAACACCAAGCAATATTAAGAGAAAATTATAAAATATAGAAACAGAATAGTTAAAACTAGATTAGAACGAAAACAAAAAGTTTCAATTTAAATGTAATAAAAAAAGACAAAAGAAACCGCCGTAAAAGCGTAAAAAAATTCCACGCATTTCTCAACCACCATTTAAATATTTCAAATTCGTGTCTAAACTTTTGAAAAAAATTTCTGAAAATTTCTTAGTGTACGATTTGTATGTACATACATATGTATGTACATGTTGAAATTGGGCAACAGCGCTTTACAAAAGTCGCATAACCGATGACCACAGAACAAAACTAAACGGTGAACATGGAACATTTGAAGTTAACGGGAAAGCAAAATAAGAGAGAAACGCATAGTCAACAGCAGCAACAACAACATACGAACCAGACATCTGCAACAATACATTATACCCGCGAGCGCACTCGCTGCTTACTAAGTATTTTTAAGTCTCGAGTACTTTTAAGCACTCGCTTTCAATGAGTTGTTGTTTTCATCTCTCGTTCTTCATACGGCGCGAGCCTCATGCATGAAAACATACAAAAAATTTTTTTAACTCGCACCCGTTTTGATTACAAAAGAAGTAAGAGCGCAGAAACAAGTAATAACAATACACACACACAATTCAGTACAAAGGCTCGTGTTTTCTCTATTTTCATACTCGGTAATTTCTTTGCATTAACCTGCTCGTCTTTTGTATTGCGAGCAGCTTGTAACTAGACCTGTGTCGGTCACGAACGAACGAATCAAATTGAACGAATCTCTCAACTGAACGAAATGATTCGCTCTTTTTCTTATCACTTTGTCGTTCGTTCGTTCGTTTTCAGAAGTCTTGTCGTTCATGTTCTTTGCTTCTGTCATGTTTAGAGCTGTATTTTTACATCTTTTCATGGTTGTTGAGTACATTTTTTTCAGGCTTAAATAATATGTAAATATGTATGTAAATTTTTCCTAGTATTTGATAAATAAAAATTTTGTTAGTAAAAAAATTTTGTTTTTTTTTAATATCTTTTTTGTGCCCTAAATTCGTAGGCTAATATTTCTATTCCGATCAGCTTCATGGTAACAAAAGATCAATGGAAATTAAACCCTCAATGAATGGCGAACTCATTGCCCAGCCCGAGCGCTTAAAAATAAATATAAAAACATTGACACATTCTTGAATTAATTTTTTATATAAAATGAAAATAAGAATTATATGTCATTTAATTAAAAGACACAGTCTGAAATTGTTTACATTTTATTTTGATTTGCTAAGTATATGTACTTTTCGTTCAATTCAATCGTTCGTTCCTTGGTTCCAACTGGAACATTTAAGAAATGACCGATTGAACGAAGATGAACGAACGGATCTTTTTTAATCATTGAACGAAAAGGAGCGGTCACTAAAACGAACGATTTGGCACAGCTCTACTTGTAACAACACGCTCGCGGCATATTGATTGGGTATATGTTTGTGTATGTACTATTTAACATATACCGCAGCCGGGGCTGCCAGATTTGATGCTATGTCGTAGGTTTAGCGATTTTGGGCGTTTTGATGATTTAGTGGCTGTTTTATTATTTATTATAAAATCAAGTTTGTGGAGTTTTCAAAAATCTGAAAAAAGTAGTAGCTAAATCCAAAACTCTCTTAATTAGCTTATCAAGATAAAATTCGCGTAAAATTGCGAAAATTTCCGAAAAATTTTAAAAGGTAAAATAAGATATAGAAACGTTCACAAGTTCTCTATACAGTTAAAAAAAAAAACAAAATTCGTCAAAATCGCAGAAATTTGCAAATATTTATGAAGACCTTTACCAGTTACACGTTACATGTAGTTGTAATTATACATTATGGGTTCAAACAAAAAACATTTTTTAATGTTAATTTTTGTTTTTATTGATTAAAATTGTAATTTTTGATTAAAGTTCGTTAAGCTATTTAAATGAAAGAATATTACATATACATATGAAATAAAAAAAATGAAAGAAAGAATTTATCGGGTATGTTCCAGGTTTCGACTCGGATTGAAAACGAAAAATTTTTTGAATCCCCATAATTTATAAATTTGTGTTCCGAATTCAGCATGTTTTTCCACATTCGAAGTTTATGTTCGAAAAAAAAATCTAAATGTCAACGGCTACAGCTACGCAAAAATCGACGGCGGTCGGCAAAAAAGTTGCAAAAAATTAACACGCCGTCCACATTTGCAATTTTGTTGCATGCAATTCTTTAAAATTCTGCTTTGGAATTGCAGAGAACACGAAACTCTGTACCCCTCCCCAAGCTTCTTACCTCACTCACCTAAAAACAACCAAGAACTCCTGCAACAAAATTGCAAATGTGGACAACGTGGAACAAATTACAAAAGTAAAACAATTTACAGAGTATGACCCTTCACAAACGGGAACAATATTTAAGCTGGCACAATTTTTGTTCTTCTGAGAACACACGAGTCTAATTCATCTAGCATAACATGTATACGTGTACATGGCCTTGTGTGTAATAGTGTTTTACATTCATTTGATTATTGTTTTCGTCATACACACTTCGGCGCATAATCAACTAGTAGTGAATTATTCAGCCTAATTACGAGTGTCGTTGTCGTATTTCGACTTCAACATTTTTGTCCTAGATTAAAGAAGAACATTGCATGTTATCTTTAATCTATTACAAAACTGTCGAAGTCGAAATACGACAACGACACTCGTAATTAGGCTGATAAACGTTGACAGAAATATGGCGGAGTTAAATAATGATGATTTGGCAATTATATTAGGAGCAATTTCAAGTGCCTGCAATTTGGAAGCTGCAGCTTTAATCTTGGAAGCAGAGACAACAGAGAAATCCAGATCTTGTTGGGTTAAGCCATGGAGGGAGTCTCGTGATTCTGGTGATAATATTCAGTTCCTCCTGCAAGAGTACAACCTGTTTGACGATGAAGAAGTGTATAATTCGTTCATAAAATTCCAAATTATCTGCATCGTATTTAAACTTTGCTGTAATGGACGTGTGTACCGCAATTGGGTAGGAACCGAGTTTACTGAATACTTTTGTAATGAAGGAAACTATAAGTTATGTATATTTTAGAAAACTATACAATTGTGTATTATTTATATAAAAAATCAATAAATATTGAATTGAAACTCAAGCTATTTTCGTATAATTTATTGAAAACGGTAAAAAAGAAAGTAAAATATTAAATATTTGGTTAAAGAATTAAATATGTTTGAAACATGTGTGATTTTTATAAAACTTTAGGAAAAAATTTTTGATTTATGGACGCCTGTAAATAACGCAATAAAGGTGTTTAACTTATAAACATAAGTACATACTTAAGTATGCACCTATTTAATTTTTTACCTAAAATTTTTTAAATTACTTTTTAAAGATTACATTTCGCGATCGTACTATACATGTTTTTTCGCAGGTAACGAGAAGTGTAAAAACCTATCATACAAAAGGATTTCACAGGAATAGAGAACAAACAAAATAAAATAAATTTGCTACCTATTTTTTACTAATATATGTATGTATTCTGTAAATGCATATGTATTGGTTTTGTGCTGCTAATGCTGGGTTATGCCTGGTTGAAAAATTGTGCCAACGAAAAAACCATTCCCCTCGTTTTTCTTGCCTACAAAGTACGATGTTATGCCAGCATAATTGTTCTCGTGTGTGAAGGCCCTATGAAAACAAAGATATTCAAATTTTTCAATTAAATTTCTACAACTTTTGAACATGATGTTAGTTTAAATTCACATCAACAAATAAGACCTTACAAACTGGCTTTGATTTTAAAATTTTTTAAAAGAAATTATTAATTTTATTCTCTTTTCATCTTCTAGTTGCGTTATTTATCAGCGCGGCTGTTTGCCGGCTATAGTTATATCGACTACGTTGTCTTGGCACCTCATGTTGTTAAAACAAAGTATTGCCTGATTATTACATTGCGATTTTACAACTAAATGCAATCGTATTATTATAATTATTGTTTAAAGAGATTTATATATATATGAAATTAGTTTTAATTTCCTTCAAAAAATTCATTTTTTTTTATCAATAAGATTTAAATACATTGAGAATTAGTTCAAAAAAGATTGACATATCAAACTTTATTATGTAGGGCAACTTTGTGTTTTCGAACATAAACAAAATTGTTGTATTTTCTTCATGTTTTTTTACGCAAGTGAGATCTGCCAAAACCAAATTGGCAAAGTTTAAAAAAAAATTGTTTGCATTAATATTTCTGTGAAAAATTATTATTATTATTTTTTTTTTTTTGATGAAGTTCAATAAAAAACACTTCAAACTAAAAACCAAAATTGTATTTTTCTTAATAGTGTTAGCATTTATAAGAATAAAGTACGATTCGTTTTACTTTCACCCACCTCTTTCTACTGTAATTGAAAACGAATAAAAACATGGGGATGTGAATTGCAGAACACCAAAAATGCTAAAGTAATCCACATTCGAGTTAATTCGGATTCTAGAACATACCCGTATCTCTACATATATTATTACGGAAGTATTCCTTATGAGAAAAAAATATCTGCATAAATATTGGAAAAATTGCAAAATCTCAAAAAAAATAGTAGCTAAATCCAAAACTCCCTTAATCATTTTTTCAAGAAATGAAATTGACGTATAAATCAAATTGTGGTTTAACCATTTCATAAAAATCTGCCTCTTTTAAATTCTGCCTGTCAAATTCTTAATATATTTAATTAAAAATTTTACATGCAATTTTTCTTATAATAACTATTAAGTACATATTATTTCATTATGACCTTTGCCCTACATATTAACTTAAATATAAGATCATTGACTTTTTCCTAAACCTTCTGGTAACACTTTTTTAGGTTAATTACGTTTGACGAGCGCTGCGAGTGATACCCATGAATTCTGCGAACTATAACTCGGGTTAATAATGTATTGTGTGTGTCTTCAAATTACTACACGAGCCTTCGTAGTGTTTGGTGCGAGCACCATTGCCGATTGTTGAAAAAAAATATGTAAGAAATAATACTAAACGGACACAAGCATAATTTGTATTGTGTATTTTAGAGGCTCGTATGTACAAACACAAATTCTTCCGAGTGTGTGCGAGCAGATACAAAAACAATATTGTGTATTAACTACACCGCAACTAGTTTTTAGGCGAGCATATAAAATCATAAAAACGGGTGCTCGTTGCAGTTCTCTGATACGAACATCAGCATGCAAACGGAAAACCACCACCACAAATCTGCACAACAACAACAAGCAAAATCAACACGATCAACAATCACAACGAGGGCGACAGCCACAAGCGACTCACAGTAAATATAAAATAAACATAAAAGAAAAATGAATGTGTAAAATTTATGGTTATTATTATTATAAATAGATTTTTAACGTACAACAACATACTTTATTTATAAACTTACATTTATACTTAAAATTACACTTAAAACAACTAATTATAGATAAACTTACTTATATTTGATAATATACTTAAACCTATTTCTACTCTTTCAGAGGCGGACAAAATTATTCACACATGCTTGACACATAAAAGTATTGAACAATAGCTCCTCAATAAATTAGTTTAATGCCATTCTTTTAAATTTATTGTATTTATTGGTTAATTGAATTATTAAAAATAACAAAAAAATTCACATAAATGACTTCAGTATTATGTAACGAAAACAAAACGGATATCACTTCCATTTTAGTTTTTTTTTCCACTGCTACTTATTTATTGTATCTTCAAATAGAACTAACCATAAGTGTTCACATCTTAAGTATAAATATAATAATTAGGCCCAACCAGTGTCGGACATAAATTTAGTGATAGTAATTAATAATACAGAAATGTGTTAAGCACAAAAATATTCAAAAAAATTCCATCTGAAGTGTGGCGTATTAAGGCCGTAGTATCCCTCTTTTTTAAGCGGATGTGTCCAGTAAAGTTCAAGATGTTACGAGCAAGGGGATTAGGATGGGACTCGAGTTTTGTTAAATATTTTCCAGCATATTTTGCAATTTCAGCGGTCACAAGTGGCATATTTAAATCACGATGTAAAATTGAATTTTTCATGTATCATGTAGCCGATGTTATTAACCTTAAAATTTTGTTTTGCGTTCGTTGGATTCTCTCTACATTGGAAGCTGAAGCAGTGCCCCATAGCTGAATTCCGTAACACCATATGGGTTTCAAAAGCGACTTGTATATTAAAAGTTTACAATCTAGACTGAGGGTAGAATTTCTACCAATCAGCCAATGTATCTGAGTCAATTTAAGTTTTATTTGTGTCAGCTTAGAGTCAATGTGGTTTTTCCATGTGAGGCGTCGGTCGAGGTGTATACCAAGATATTTCACATGTGAATGTTGAGGAACAACTTGATTGTTGATTTAAATGGGGGAACAAGTGTCTCTTCGTAGGGTAAATGTGACATGAACACACTTTTGTTCATTTACTTTTATTCTCCATAAGTTCAACCACAATTCCAACAGGTTAATATGTTCCTGAAGATAACGGGATGCCTCGTGAGGGTTTTCATGCATACTAAGGCAGGCTGTATCATCGGCAAATGTAGAGGTGAGGATATTACTGCTTAAAGGCATATCACAGGTATAGATCAAATACAAAACTGGACCCAGTATACTCCCCTGTGGCACACCGGACGAGATAGTTTCGGGCACACTCATGAAGTCTCCTTCCACAACAGTGAATTTCCGGGCAAGAATATAACTTTCCAATAGATTTACAATGTTTATTGGCAGATATGTCTTCAATTTTACAATTAGGCCTTCATGCCACACTTTATCAAATGCCTGAGAGACATCAATAAAGAGGGAAGAACAATACTTTTTTTCTTCAAATGCTCTTCTTATGATATGGACCAATCTATGAGTTTGTTCAATGGTGCTATGCTGACTTCTAAAACCAAATTGATGGTCCGGTATGCACCCATTATCAGTTAGAATTGGGGACAATTTTGTCATGAGCAGCTTTTCGAAGAGCTTTGAAATTGTTGACAGTAAACTTATTGGCCTATAAGACTCAGCCTTGGTAAGATCTTTGCCCGCCTTTGGAATCATTTTGACCATGGCAAGTTTCCAGCTGTATGGATAATACTCCAGTCGTAAAATGCCATTAAAAATAAATAAGAGGATTCTAATAGCAATACGAGGCAACTTCATCAGCATCTTGTTACTAATTCCATCAATACCCGGGGCCTTTTTTGGGTTGGTTTCAGCAACCCATCTTAAATTTCATGGGTCGAAGGGGTAGAGCAACTACACTCGGTAAATCAACAGCAGCAGTACATGTGTTTGGGGTAAATACGTATTTTAAATGCTCAGCAAATATGTTACCTTTTTCACCATTACTTCTTGCCCAACCTCCGGTAGAAGTGCGCAGGGGTGGTTTAGACTCAACGGGTGTTTTAAGTTTTTTAGCAGCGCGCCACAAGGAGTAATTAGATGTTGCTGTGACATGGAGACCTTCCAGGTAGTTCTTAAGAGAAGCAGATTTTGCAGCTGAAAGCAACTCTTGGAGTCGTTTAGTGCATTCTCTAAGTCTGATTTTATGTTGGGGCGATCTGTGCTGTTGCCATTCCCTTCTAGCTCTTCTTTTTTCACATACGAGACGTTCAATATCCGCAGAATAAATTCTATTAAACCCAGTCTGCGGATGGGAGGTAGTGGCATGTTTAGCACCCTGTTTAATTTTTTCAGAAAGATTGGCAATGTTAAATTCAATATCATCGGGAGTTCTTAGTTTGATGTTCTCCGTACAATGACTACTGAGATATTTTTTGAACCCCAGCCAATTAACATTATTTATCATCTTCACATATGGGTGAGGTAAGTCACTTCTTAGTGGGCTACAAATTGTAACGATCGTGGGGGAGTGATCAGAGGAGAGATCATGAGAAGCTTCAACATGAATTAGATCCCTAGATATATTTTTCATGACGCCAAAGTCTATAACATCCGGAATTTTATGAATGTCAGTAGGCCAGTAAGTGGGCTCCCCGCTCGAAATGACATCCAAACCCATTTCTGAAATTGTGTTGAACAATGCTCGACCTCTAGGTGTAATAAGACGCGATCCCCAAAACGTATGTTTTGCATTGTAGTCCCCAGCTACTACGAAACAAGGTCCAAGAGTTTTGTAAAAGTCCTCGTATTGATCCTCAGTGATTGAAAATCTGGGAGGGGAGTAAACTGATGATATTACGAGATTTGAACAAAAATTTTCGATGCAAATATTTGTTGCTTGTAGATGGTCTTCACAAGTGTTCTCAAGAATATAGTGCTTGAGTCTTGACTTTATTAGAATTGCTGATCCTCCGCATGCTCTTCCTCTCGGGTCCTTTGTATCATATAAGGTGTAGCCACTCATTTTAAATAGGCTTCTCGAAGTCAAATGAGTCTCAGATACCAACATTATATCAATATTCTTCACCGTGAGGAAGTGCTCAAGTTCGTTTCTATGTTGGCGAATGCCGTTTGCGTTCCAGAAACATACTTTTAACGTGTTCACTCCTGGCTTGTTAACTAATGCTTGAAGCAGTGTGTTCTGCATTCGCAGCATTTCTTGCATCATGCTAGTCATATTTGTTGTAAAGTTGTTTATAGTTTGCACCAAATTGTCAATAGTAGCTTCAAGGCGACTGAAATTAAAGCTTGGGTTTGGATTTGTTGTATTATTTGGTGATGACACTTTTTGAACGGGAATAGAGTTGATCTTCACAGCGTCAGCATACGATACATGTGAAGTGATTGGTTGGGTCATTAGGGGATGAGTAGCGGAGTACGTATTTCTTGCTTGAGCTGGAGTTACTTTAGGCTTTTGGTTCATAGCTTGTTTAACAAAAGAGAATACAGGACATCGTCTGTAGTTAGCAGTGTGATTACCTCCACAATTACTGCACTTTTTTCCCTTTGATCCTTTGGCTTATTGCAAATAGCAGTGTTGTGTAATTCACCACACACAACACAAACACTAGGTAATTTACAATACGTTTTTGTATGGCCATATTCTTGACAATTATGGCACTGTACGGGTCCTGAACGCTTGTGAGGTTCTTCAACTGTGATTTTCCGGTATAACAGATATTTTAAATTATAAATTGGATGGGTCTCATTTTTCTTCAATTTTATATCATTTGGCTCCAGTTCAACACGAAATAAAGGTTGGGGGATCTTCTCCCTGTTTATAATGTTAGAGACATTTTTTACCTTAAAGCCTAGGAGGGTGAGAGCATCTTTTATTTCCTCAGGAACAACATAAGAATCTATGCCCTTCAATACGATCTGTAGGCCTTTAGCACTCTTAAGCTGGAAAGTGTAGAAACTTGTTTTATTTTTCTCAAATTCGTTTTATTGGAACAATGTGAAATGACTTTTCACCAATGGCCGAGATTAGTTTTTTATTAAGTGTGTTTGAGTTTTTTTGTCTCAGATAGATTGGTGGTGGTTTTGAAGTTTTTTTCGAAGATTCTTCGGGTTTGTCGCTGTCATCTTGCAATATTTTAAACCGGTTTTGACGATTAGCTGAGGCGGCGTCGTTGTCTCTGGATATTTTCGGAACAGATGAGATTTTGGATGAATTTGGGCTACGCCCGCGCTTTACCACCGTTACATATCTGTCCATTCCGACAGGCACTTTAGGTTTTTGAACGTTATCGTCCATTGTGATAACTGGGTTAAGTGATGAACAAGAGCCCGGAGCGGATAATGGTGCAGACTTAAATAGAGAAGAACTAGGTAACGGTAATGTTAACGAATCACTACTTGGCATTGGAGTAAGCGAAGTTGATCGCTCGCGTAAAATTGGCTTTGCCGTTAGAAAAAGACTATCATCCAATTTTTTGCTTTTATTGTTTGCATTAAGAGCTTCAGAACTCACAGTAAAATAGGCATTTCTGCCGTTAGAACTCACTTCACAATTTTTTGTTTTTGAGGTACTCATACAGAGTATTCCTCAGTCACTTTGTTTGTGTTTTTTTTTTTTTTTGTTGTTTCAGATTATATGAAAAATATTATTAGTGCAAATTAAGCAAATTTCACAAAAACCCCTACTTATTACGAATATTTTTTTTGTATTGTTGTTTGTTTAGTATGTAAAAAAAAACTCCGCTAATACGTCTGTTCACTACGAAGGTTCAAAAAAGAATTATTTCCAGGAAGTTTATATGTTGTAGAAATTTGTTTATTGAGATCTTAGGTAAATTTTTGTAGTTAATTGTTTCCTTGAATTAGAGGTATAGAAACCGCAGTAATTTTAATAATCATACTAACAATAATGGCAGCAACCGTAGCAACAATTCACGTCACACTCGCAATGACCAAAGCACTAACAGTAATACTGGGGAATTCCGCAACAATAATTATAGTAATCATCATTCACAGTATAGCAATTGTCAGCCACAGCCTAGTAATTTTAGATCGAGTAATAAAAATGTACGCGTTATAGAACAGGATTCGGAAAACCAATTAAACCCCTAAAGGGGAGGGGACCAAAAATTCAGAAAACATACAAGATTTTAAAAATATAGATTACACTAAACGTTACACCCCTGAAAATGAAAAAAATTTACAGTTTAAATTTAAATTTTTGCAGTTACATTAGACTTAATTTATCAGGCATTTCAAACAGCACTTTTCTTCTTGACACTGGTGCTGATATCTCGTTAGTTAAAGTATATCAGGTACAGAACATCGAAGAAATAAATAAAAATCAGATCGTTTCGATAAAAGGCGTTGGAGATGGAGTTTTCAATAGCCTGGGATCTGTCTATTGTAATATTTCTATTGATGACGGTGTAATTGGGCACAAGTTCTTTGTAGTTGACAATACCTTTCCTATTCCTTGTGACGGTATCATAGGTCTTGATTTTTTTAAAGCTAAAAATGTATTTTGGACTATAGTGATGAAAATAGCGTTTTAGTAATCCGTACTAGAGAATTGCCTTACAATGTCAAAATGCCAATAATTGATGGGCAAACAGCCTATGAATTTACTGTTCCTTCACTTTGCGAAAGTTTTCGTAGGGTTTATAAGCTCGACCCCGCTCAATCCTATTTTGTCCCAAATCAGCAGCTAGAAAATGGAATCTTCATACCAAATTGTATAATTTCTGGATCAAATCCATACATACAAGTTTTAAATACTACTAATAATAACATAACTATTCGAAATACACAAATTCGTTGTGAAAACTTAAACGATTACAACATTTTTACAGCACAACAGTCCAATGGGCATAGAAATTATGAAGTAATTCACATGTTAGAGAAAACCTTCCCAAAATTTGTTTCCAACCAGTTAGTTGAACTCTGTAAAGAATATGCAGACATTTTTGCATTAGAACATGAAAAAATCACAGCCAATAATTTTTATAAGCAAAGACTTCACGTCAAAGATCCAACACCGAAATACGTCAAGAACTACCGTATTCCGCACACTCAAAAAGAGGAAATTGATAAGCAAATTAGTAAATTGCTGAAAGATGACATTATTGAACCTTCGTTATCCGAGTATAACGGCCCACTTCTTCTCGTTCCGAAAAAGTCACTTCCTGGAGATAATAGTAAAAAATGGCGCTTAGTTTTCGATTTTCGGCAAGTAAACAAAAAGTTTGCGGCAGATAAATACCCGTTGCCAAGGATAGATGACATTCTTGACCAACTTGGGCGAGCAAAGTACTTTTCATGTTTAGACCTGATGTCAGGATTTCACCAGATCGAACTGGATGAGGAATCCAGGGACTTAACGTCATTTTCAACTCAGCAAGGCTCATTTCGCTTCAAACGTCTTCCTTATGGTTTAAAAGTCGCGCACAACTCATTCCAAAGAATGATGTCGTTAGCTTTTTCCGGTCTTAAGCCCGACCAAGCATTTCTGTATATGGACGATTTAATTGTCATAGGTTGTTCCGAAAAGCACATGATCAACAACTTGCGTGATGTTTTCGAGACGTGCAGAAAATACAACTTGAAACTTCATCCTCAAAAGTGTAATTTTTTCTGCACTGAAGTCGTTTTTCTCGGGCACAAGTGTACCAATCAAGGTATTCTTCCCGACGAAGATAAATTTAAAATTATCCAAAATTTTCCGACTCCAAATAATCCTGAAGAAGCTAAACGTTTTATTGCATTTTGCAACTATTATAGGAAATTAATATCGTATCTTTTTTCTCTTAAAAACCCATCGTCTAAATTAACTCGCATAAGACTAGACATAGAAGAGTATGATTTTGAAGTCCAATATATCAAAGGCTCTGATAATTGCGGTGCAGATGCACTCTCAAGGATTGATATTGTGAGGCAAACGTGCGCATGGTAACAACAAGAGGTCAGGCAAAAAGGCAAAAATCGATTCAGGCACACAACAAAGTTATTGACAACGAAAATTTAAATATAGTAATCGAACCAAAGGCGTATGAAATAACCAATTTTAGGGAGGCAAGGAAAATTCCGTTAATTAAATTTGAACTCCGTAAACAAACTCCAGCAGCAATCTTAAGAAAAGGTAATATTATATTGCGTAAATTTAACATCGACAATAGTATTTTAAATTATAAAATTGTTCTAAAACAGTTAATATCAAAGCTAGAAATTGAAGCTAAAAATTCTAACGTCGAAAAAATACAAATATCTCTAAACGATGACTTGTTCAACTACGTGTCAGTCGAAGATTTTAGAAGTAACGCAGAAAAGTATCTAGATACATTAATTATTATAATCACGCCAAGAATTAAATTTGTTAGTAGTAAAGCTGAAAAGGGGAAATTACTAAAATTCTACCACAATGAACCCTTAACGGGAGGACACTCAGGTGTAACGAGAACGTTAAATAAATTAAGGAATTATTGTTATTGGAAGAACATGACAAAAGACGTAATTAAGTATGTTAAAGGTTGCCTTCCTTGCCAGAAAAATAAGTCTTTGCCAAAAAATATAGAACCTTTACAAATAACACAAACGCCATATAAAGCGTTCGACACAGTTATAGTTGATACCATAGGACCTTTCATTACGTCAAATCTTGGAAACGTTACAGTCATGTGCAATCTATCTAAATATTTGATAGCCATAGAAAATTTTAACGGATCAAGGTAAAGAATATAGAAATGAGCTAATGGGTAACATGTGCGCATTACTTGGAATCAACCAAGAAACGTCAACCGCATACCATCATGAAACGCTAGGGACTGTCGAAAGATCACATAGGACTTTCAATGAATTTGTCAGAAGTTATCTATCTTCAAAAAAAATTTATTGGGATGACTGGTTAAAATACTTTACGTATTGCTTCAATACTACTCCATCCACTGTTCACGGATATTGTCCGTTCGAGTTAGTTTATGGTAAATTGCCAACAACACTCCCATTTTTAGAACCAAACGTAATAGAACCAATATACAACATAGACGCGTATGAGAAAGAAATTAAGTTTAGACTTCAAACAGCACAAACGCGAGCGAAGGCACTAATTGAAAAAGCCAAGATAAAGCAAAAAAAGTTATTATGATGAAAATGTGAGAAGTAGCGTAATGCGAATTAATGATTTGGTTTTGTTGGAGAACAATGCAGGACATAAATTGGAATCTTTGTACATTGGCCCATTTAGAATAACCGATATTGATAAATATGGTAATTGCACTTTAGAAATTTCAGACAATAAATCGCAAAAGGTACATAGAAACAGATTAAGGAAGTATAATGACTAACATTATTAATTGCCCACAAGGGTCATGCAAAAATTCTTAATTCATGTGTATCAAAAACAGTCTCACAAGCCCTTATTTTTCCATTTATAAATACTTACGCATCAATAACATTTGAAGATTAATTAAAAACAATCGAAATATTTTATACTAGAAAAAACAAGAATTTTTAAAATATTTACTTGTTTAAGCATTGTATTATAAATTAAAAAAAAAATCCCGAAATATACGAACACACGTATACATACTTTACGTTTTCCAAAACTATTAATATTAAACACTTCCTCAAATCATTGTAAACAAGCAATATATACATATGTATATTCACATATAAAGTTATACATATATCAAAATAAAATAACATTTTTCTATTGTAATACAAAAATAATAACATATTAATTCTTTCGAATTGTCTTATTTTAATAAAACAAAAGAAAGACATTGAAATTCTAGGCAATCGAACATACATACTCACATATACATATATGTATATATATATTTTTTTTCTTCTCCCAAAGGGAAGGAAATGTCGTTGAATTCCTAAACTTTAATTTTAAGTAAAATCTGAAATATATGTACACGCGCGCGTATACATACATATAGTAAAATAAAAATAAAAATATATATATCCTACTCTTAAGCTACAACCTAGTCTTAAGTTAAATATTTATAAATTAAATTTTAAAAAGGGGGGAGGTGTAGTGCCATCACTGGTAACTCCAAAGTGATGCAGCGCTGGCACTCGCTCTCGCTCTCTTTCTCTCTCTCTTTAGTTTTAGAATGTAAGATTAATAATAAAGCACAACATGTAAGATTAAGAATAAAAGCACACAGTCGGTATATAGAAGCCAGCAAACCAACATTAGTTTCTTTCTTATGACGCTCTTATGACAGTATAGAGACTTTTCGTAATGTATGGATCATTAAACTCTTCAGCCCATCGTTTTATGAAACCAAATAAACTTCTGGCTTTGTTTGCCGTCATATTTATATGTATATACACATCGAGTCAGTACTGGGAAAGGCAACGAGGATCCTTTGGACAGCGAGGCAACTACTTGGTAGATCCAGGGGTATGAGCCCCAAAATGACCTTCTGGATATATATCCAGATGGTGAGACCAACCATACAGTACGGGGCTCTGGTATTTTGGAGGAAGACTGAGCAACGGACAACTATATCGAGACTGTACAGGTTATAAAGACTTGCATGCCTATGCGTCACAGGGGCAATGAAATTAACTCCAACGTTGCGTAAGGAAGCTCTTCTGAACCTTGCACCGCTCAATTTGGGTATACAAGAGGATGCTGCTATAAGGGCAATCTCTATCTACGGAAAAGAGAAGCTTAGAGCGGGCAACCTTACTGATCATCTGGCTATCCTCAGAGGAATTGGGTACATACTTGATAGGTCTCATGCGGGCGACCATATGGACCCGGTATACTGTTTCGACAGGAAATACAGGGTCCTCTTCCCCACAAGGGAAGAATGGTGCGCAAACCCAGGATGGCTAAGAGATGGATCGCAAATGTGGTACACGGACGGCTCAAAAACGCTGTAAGGAGTTGGGGCGGGAATAGTGGGGCCTAGAGCACACAGGTCTATAACATTGAGAAGGGATACGACAATTTTTCAGGCGGAACTTTACGCGATACTGGAAACTGTGGGGATCCTATCCGAGAGAGGACACAGTGGAATACGGGTTAAGATATTTTCGGACAGCCCTGAGAGGATGTACGTACATGTCCAGATTATAACTGGAATGCTACAACAGGCTCAATGACATGGCGACTCATAATGAGATTACTTTGATATGGGTACCAGGGCGTCAGGGGCATGCCGGGAATGAGATGGCGGACATCTGTGCGAGAAGAGGGCTGAGGGGAACTTCATTGGACCCATCCCTTCTTTTGGGTTCAACAAAAGTCTCCTTAAGGGGAGATTTCGAAATGGACATCGTCGAGGATTGCACAACATTGGAATGACATCAATGGATTATATCACTCTAAGAAATTCCTACGGTTTGACGCTGGGAGGGCGGATCTGGCTCTAAGACAGGACAGAAAAAGCCTACGGACGCTGGTAGGGGCGCTCACAGGCCATTACACCTGCAAAGCCCACATATACAGAATGGGCTTATCGACACGGACATCTGCAGATTTTGCGGTGAAGATGAGTAGTCGATGGAACACTTGATACCAAAATGTGGGGCATTGTGCCACAGAAGACACTACATGCATATACGCTGAGTGAACGTATTGGACTGCTAGGGACAGGGGAAGCACAATAGATCAACAATGGTCGCAGTGCAAAGGGCCATCCTGGGCCAAACCCCCATTACATTACATACACATACAGATACACATACACATACACATACACACACACATATGTATATATACGTATATATATATATATATATATATATATATATATATATATATATATATATACATATAGTACATTTAAATTCAAATACATTTACTTTTTTTTAAGGTTCTCAGTTTAAAGCTAAATACAAAAGAGGATCAAAGCAAACAAATAAAGAGAGAGACAAATGTAAAAACAATCTTTATTTCCTTTATATGCTCAGAACATTTATATTTACTCATTCTTGCTCACTATAAGCAAGTCAAAGTAAAACAAATGTTTGGTGATATGCTGCAAGTGTTTTACTATGTATTTATTTTACCATATGAGTATTTTAAGCATTGAAATCCAGCAATGGTTATGAATTTTTAATGTGTTTTATTTTTCAACCACGCAAAGATAGGATATTTTATACCCATCCCAAAATTGAATTTTTGAGTTATTAAATTTTGGTTTAATAAAATTTTATTTTTTATTTGTATAAAAAAATTGTTTTTTTTTTTGTATTTTAAAGAAGCATATGCCCTTCCCAATAACGGTTAAACACCGCTTGAGTTTTTAGTTAAAGTTCATGCTAAAGTTACATAACTTATTACTTTTCTTTCGAATAATTTTTGTAGAAGATTTTACAAAGCCATGTCACATGCGAGCAATTGCAGGAGATATGCAAAAAAAGATTTGTAAACTTATTCAAAATCAAAACTTAAAATTTTTCCAGTTTAATCTATTTTTTAAATTGTTTTTTAAGTTCGGTAAAATTTTTCCAACGCAAATGTGACTTTTGTAAATTTAGATGACGATATCTACGTAGATATGTTGATAATCTGATATTAGAATCAAATTAAACAAAAATCTAATTTCATACAAATAAAATAAAAAATACTCAAGTATTATACTAAATGGTTTAAGTACTGCTTGCCGTAACTCCATATCTTATTATTAATTCTGCTTACTTTTCCTATACTCTACCACTTGCCATATTTATTTTGTACAAACACAATATTTATTGTGCTTGTTTCTTATAAGAGAACAGTCATTTGCTTTTTTAAGAGAAGAGTACCATAAAACAAATAAACGAAAAAAGTGGATGTACTTAATTATTGTTTTTTGTACTTTGCAAAACACTACTATAAATATATATATATATATATATATATATATATATATATATATATATATATATATATATATATATATATATATATATATATATATATATATATATACTTATATATATATTAAGGTTGTTTTATCTCCTGGGGTAAAAAAAATGTCAGAATTTTTTGGGGCCACCACCCTAAAATGTTTCTTTATGTCAGATTTTAGGATTGCCAAGGTTTGAGTACGATTGAAAGGCCACTGTGGCCTCTAAATTTTGAAAATCTCAATTTTTTTTGGCAGTTTTGGCAGAACGGTTTAATATATTTGCCCTTGTCATTCATAAAATTGAAGGCGATACTGTTTATAATATGCTGTTTATAATATGAAATGAAAAAATACGTAAGTAGTACTGAATTCGAGATAATGAAGCCAATGTCCCTAAAAACGTGACTAGGTACCCCTTAGAGCGAAGTTGGAACATATTGTGAAAACCCCATTTTACTTCCTATATTATCAATTTTTGGAATGAAAACAATTATGTATTTAAAAAATCAAGTATAATAAATGTCTTTTCCATTTTATTCTTATTTAAATTTATTCAAGGTACTGACACAATGTGCATCTGTTGATTACTTGGAGAACGTATTGTTTTTGTTGCTCGTCTTTTGTAAGTCATGTTCTCATACTTCAAGTGAAAAATACACGGAAAAAATTCAAGAGAGACTTAAGATACCCCAAAATGAAGCTGTTTGGGTGCACTGGAATGGAAAACTACTACCAGGTATCTTCAAAACAGAGCAGAAAGAACAGGTTACTGTTCTGGTATCACATGGGACTAAAGAACAACTCTTGGGAGTTCCTGAAACTGACAGTAGCTCAGGGGAGGAACAAGCCCTTGCAGTGTACGAATGTCTAGAGGAATGGGGTCTCGCCAGCTCGATCGTGTGCTTCGATACAACAGCATCAAATACTGGGAGACTCAATGGAGCGTGTAATCTCCTGGAGCAGATGTTAGGTCGAGAGCTTCTGTAGAAGTCTTGCTGAGAGGGATTTTTGACTGCAAGTTTGGAAGCACATATTCAAGAGATTTCAAAAAGAAAAGAAAAAAACAGCAGGTAAGTCTCACTTGTAATTAGGGCTGGGAGACCTTTTTCTAGGAATTTCAGCAGTTGTTCTGTTTTTAGTTTGGGTCGCATTTTTTTGGAGCTCTTCTCATTTTCTTCTGCTTGATTTGTTAAGTTTTTTGTCGCCATTTGGTTCTTTACTGTGTTTTGCACTGTCAGGTCAAACAATTCCAGGGCAATAAGCTCAGGACTAGGATACCACAGGTGAATTATCATTTTGTTAATTTCTTTTTCTGATATTTTTTTTGTCAATGCTTTCGTATTTCAATAGATGTTCAATGAGGTCTAGGTCTTGATTTGGTGCTAAACACGCTCTGGGGCGTTAACCAGGCTTTACATTAGAATCGAACGATGAAAACACAAAGTGCTTCTATTGCCTCTTGTTCTTGGGAAGTCAGCTTAAATTGGTCACGGAAGATTTGTATTTTCCGACAGTAAATAGCTTTTGCCATCCACCGGGCATGGTGTACTGGACCTGGAGACCTGAAGTACACATCTTTTGCGTCAAGATGGTCAAGATAGATCAATGCCAAATGTAACAGCTCTTTGTAGTCGCCTCGTGGCTGGCATTCCATTAGTTTTCTTTGCAGTTCTTCTTTGATATTCTCTACTTCTTCTTTGGGCAGTAGTTTCAAAACATTCACGCCTACATCGAACTGGGATATATCAATCGCCGACCACTCTTTTTGAAATCTCTTGAATATGTCTGGTTGAGGTCCCGATGTGCTTCCAAACTTGCAGTCAAAAACTTCTCTCAGCAATACTTCTAAGACGTGGTGTCGGCGCGCTAGGTACAGAAGCTCTGGACCTAACATCTCCTCCAGGAGATTGCACGCTCCATTGAGTACCTAGTCACATTTTTAGGGACATTGGCTTCATTATATCGAATTCAGTAATACTTACGTATTTTTTTAATGCATATAAAATATTATAAACAGTATCGCCTTCAGTTTGATGTATGACACGAGCAAATAGCTTTAGCCGTTCCAGAGATATGGCTCGCCGAAATCGCCAAACTGCCAAAAAAAAAATCGCGATTTTCAAAACTTGGCACGTGTTAACATCTTTCAATCGTGTTCAAACTTTGGCAATCCTAAAATCTGACAGAAAGAAACATTTTAAGGAAGTGCCCCCAAAAAAAATTTGGACATCGATTTTTTAAAACCTCCCAAATATATATATATATATATATATATATATATATATATATATATATATATATATTTATATATATATATATATATATATATATATATATATATATATATATATATATATATATATATATATATATATATATAGTATATATATAAATATATATATATAAATATATATATATATAAATATATATATATATATAAATATATATATATATATATATATATATATATATATATATATATATATATATATATATATATATTTATATATATATTCAACAGCTAACACATATATATATATATATATATATATATATATATATATATATATATATATATATATATATATATGTGTGCTGTTGAATATATATATATATACTATATATATATATATATATATATATATATATATATATATATATATATTCAACAGCTAACATATATATATATATATATATATATATATATATTCAACAGCTAACATATATATATATATATATATATATATATATATATATATATATATATATATATATATATATATATTCAACAGCTAACATATATATATATATATATATATATATATATATATATATATATATATATATATATATATATATATATTCAACAGCTAACATATATATATATATATATATATATATATATATATATATATATATTCAACAGCTAACATATATATATATATATATATATATATATATATATATATATATATATATATTCCTTAACGAAGCAACTGAATATTATAAAATGCTTTTCTAAGTTATAATTTTGCTTTACGCAAAACTATAAAAAAATATAACATTTATTTATTATATTTTTTATTGGTTTTGCGTAAAGCAAAATTATAACTGGCGCCCGAGCAAATATTAGCCTTTAAAAATTCGGTTTTTTGGTCCCTTAGTAGCGTAAAGCAAAAAGGAGGCATTACGTGTCAGCCTAACCGAAGGCTCAAAATAAAATAAAAAAATAAAAAAAAAACATCCTTCGTAAAGAAAGGATAAAAAAATACAAAAGTAACTCTTACTGAATTAGTGACTATAATTATCCTCAAAATTTTATAAAAGAAAAAAAAAACACAAAAGTTACTCTGAATAAAAAAATGATTCTATTTAATTATCCTTAAAATTTAATAAAAAAAAAAAAAATAAAAAAAAGGATAAAAAAAACAAAAAGTGACTTAGTGAATAAGTGACTATAATTATTCTCAAAATTTAAAAAATAAAAGGATAAAAAATATTCAAAAGTGACTCTAAATGAAAAAGTGACTCTAATTATCCTTAAAATTTAATAATAAAAAAATTATTCAAAAGGACGAAAAAATATATAAAAGTGACTGTAATAAAAAAATCTTTTGTAAATAAAAGGATAAAAATTTAAAGTGACACTTATTATCATTAAAACTTAATATTTTGAGAAAAAAAATTACTTTTTCAAAAAATCTATTGAACTTAAAGAAACTGGTGTCCAATTAAAAGAAAATTGTCTTTGAAAAAATTAAACCTTTTGACTGGAAAATATAATATAAATTATAAAATATCAAAGTAAAGTTTATTAATTCAAAAAGAAGTGAAGTGAAAGATATATGCCAATCTTTGGGAGTGAAAAAATCATCACCATCAGTATCATCTAGAAGTCAGCAACGAGAAAAATAAATCATCATCAGCATCATCTAGAAGTCAGCAACAAGAATAATAAAATCATCACACGTCATCAAGCAACCAGAAGAATAAAGGCAAAATAAGGTAGAAACTAGTAATTACTTTAATGAAATTATTTATAAATTTTTGATTGAAAAAACCTAAAAAAAATTTTAAGAAAAAAACAATTACCCTTTAACAAAATTTTACTTGAAAAATTTTATTTAAAAAGAAAACATTCTTTTAGTATAAGCAAAATTCAAATCAAAAGTATTTCTGAATAAAGTTATAATTTTTTAACAAAATAGTTTTGAAATTCACATTTAAAGTGCTTAAAGAAAATAAAGATGGCAAATCAAAATAATTTAATTAGGCCCCCTGTGCTTCCTCAAAATCCTAATCCTGGACAGGCAAATGGACAGTTAAGCATAGAAGATTTAACTGCTCTAATTTCTAGAATCTCTACTGAAGTTCTGAGAAATCAAGGACCGCAGGTAGTTCAGGCTATACTTAATCCAGACATGGACTTGAGCGAGGCTAGAGACCAGCAAATTGAACTCGGACATAGGAATAATTTAGCGGACCTCGACAAAATACCTGATGTGGTAAAGTGCCTGAAAGAACTTTCTGGGCAACCAGGAGAGTTTAGCTCCTGGAAGAAAAGCGTGGACAGAATAATTTCTATTTATGAACCTATTAAGGGAACTCCAAAATATTTTGGGATATTAAGCATTATAAGAAATAAAATTACAGGGAACGCTGACATTGCGCTGGAGTCGTACAACACGCCTCTAAACTGGTCAGCTATTTCGAAATGCCTTATAACACATTATGGTGACAAAAGGGACGTTTAAATGGAACACCAGATGTCTTCTCTTGTACAAGGAAACAAAACTGTTTCTGAATTTTACCAAGATGTTTACGCACATCTCTCTTTGATTCTGAATAAAATAGGCTGTTTGGAGACAAGTAACGAATCGCTTATGTTACTAACAAAGTCTTATAGGGAAAAAGCCCTCGACACTTTTGTTAGGGGTTTGAACGGGGATCTACCCCGATTGTTAGGAATGAAAGAGCCTGTGGACTTACCACAAGCTCTGCACCTTTGCCTAAAGTTAGAAAATCAAAACTTTAGAGCAAATAGTTCATACAGTGCTAAAAAATATCAGCCTCCTCAGCTACCCCCTAAAAGAAACCATCATCCAACACAGAAACGCCCGTTTTACCCTCAACTAGCCTATACACCACAAACAAATCAACCAGCATGGCAATATAGGCACCAGTCTTTCCCGCATAACTCGTATAAACCACCAAGACCCCCTAAACAACAACCACGGCCAGAGCCCATGGATGTAGACCAAAGTCTACGCTCCAGACATATAAACTACGTAAACAGGCCACACCAAAATCATTTTATGGGTAAAAGGCCACCACAATCGGTTGCAAATCAGCAAAGGAAGGCACAAAGAACATTTCACATAAATACTGAAGCTTTACCAACAAACTGCAAACATCACAGGGAAGAAAATTCGGTGGCAGCCCCCCACGGAAACCATTTAGAACCCACAGACGCATATTTTTTAGCCTAATGAGCTCTTCGTTACCCTACTTTGAGGTAAGAACGGAGAGCGGAAACATTCTTAAATTCCTTGTAGACACGGGATCTAGCAAAAATTACTTACAACCACATCTAGCAAGGAAAAAAATTAAAAATGAAACACCATTCTTTGCAAAATCAGTGGTAGGAGATGTAAAAATAACAGAGTTTACATTTTTTTTTTACATTTGTTTTTTAGTTTACATTTGTTAAATTATTTAATTTAGAAGACAATATAAAATTTTTTTTAATGCCGTCTTTAAAAACTTTTGACGGAATTTTAGGAAACGATACCCTCAGAGAATTACATGCTGTTATCCATACGGGAAAAAGTTTTATGATGCTAAAAAACGGAAAAAAGATAGGTCTTAAACAATTAGAATCAAAAACAGTTAATAATATAAATATTAAGTTAGATAATCTATCGAATTACCAAAAATCGGAAATGAACACTATCGTCAAAGAGCACGCAGAACTTTTTTCAGACCCAAACGAAAAGTTAACATATACAACAAAAGTTGTTGGGGAAATTCCAACTGAATCAAATTCTCCAGTTTACACGAGATATTACCCGTATCCTGCATCTTTGAAAGCAGAAGTTGAAAAACAAGTTAAAGCGCTTTTGCACGATGGTATTATACGACCATCAAGATCACCGTACAATTCACCAGTGTGGATTGTACCAAAAAAACCTGATTCAGCGGGAAACAAGCAATACCGCATGGTGATCGATTATCGCAAGCTTAATACAATTACAATAGCGGATAAGTACCCTATCCCCGAAATAACAGAAGTAATTGCGCAGCTTGGCAGTAGAAAATTTTTTTCAGTACTTGACTTAAAAAGTGGTTTTCACCAGATTCCACTAAAAAAATCTGACATAGAGAAAACAGCTTTCTCAATCAACAACGGCAAATATGAGTTCACACGTTTGCCGTTCGGCTTGAAAAACGCGCCATCCATCTTCCAACGAGCTCTCGATGATATTTTGGGAGAATTCATCGGAGAATGTTGTTACGTCTACATTGACGATATAATAATATTTAGCAAATCAGAGGAAGAGCACTTCCAGCATATAAGAAAGATTTTCAAAACATTGGAAGATGCCAATATGAAGGTGCAGCTCGATAAATGTAAATTTTTTAAAAAGGATGTAGATTTTTTAGGCTTTGTTATATCCGAAAACGGCGTAAAAACCAATCGAGCAAAAGTGGAGGCCATAGCCAATTTTCCACAACCTGGAACGTTAAAGGAACTTCGTAGTTTCCTAGGTATGTCAGGGTACTACCGACGTTTTATAAGAGATTATGCAAAAATTGCAAAACCCCTGACATCCCTTTGAAGAGGGGAAGGAGGTCGAATCTCCAAAAATAAATCGGCAAACATAAAAATTTCTCTAAACAAAGAAGCAATAGAATCTTTCAATAAATTAAAAAATTCTCTTATGTCTGAGGACGTTGTTCTCGCCTATCCAGATTACAGGAAGGACTTTGAACTAGTAACAGACGCCTCTAATTTTGCAATAGGCGCAGTTCTATCCCAAGAGAATAAGCCAATAGCATTTATTTCAAGAACTCTTAATAAAGCGGAGGAACACTACGCCGCAAATGAGAAAGAGATGTTGGCAATCATTTGGGCCTTAAACTCTCTAAGAAATTATTTATACGGTTCAGTTAAGGTCAAGATCTTTACAGACCATCAACCTCTGACATATGCGCTTAGCAACAAGAATCACAATAGTAAAATGAAAAGATGGAAAGCTATCTTGGAAGAATACAATTACGAATTGTTTTACAAACCCGGTAAAACAAATGTTGTTGCAGATGCTTTGTCCAGAATACCGCCACAAGAATCACCTCTTAATACACTTTCTATTGCTACAAATTCTGACGAGAGCTCCTCGCATGGATTGATATTAAGTATAGATGCTCCTATTAATGCATTTAAAAACCAAATATTTTTAAAAACAGACGTATCTTCGACTTATCAGTTTAAAATTGTGTTTCCAACTTATCATCGCCACATAATTACGGAACCAACCTATTCTGAGGAAACACTTACCGCAATTTTAAAACGTTATCTTAATCCCTCCGTCATAAACTGTATAAAAGCCGATGAAAATATAATGGGAAAAATTCAACGATTGTACCCTTTCCATTTTAACAAATACAGAATAAGGTTTACTCAGGTTGAAGTTGAAGACATAGTAGACAGCCAATACCAGGAGGATATAATAATTAGATTTCATAATAGAGCACATAGAAATGCTAAGGAAAACAGAACCCAAATTTTAGAAAAGTATTATTTTCCCTCCATGGCAAATAAAATCAAAAAAATTATTAAAAATTGTAAAACGTGCAAACTAAACAAGTACGATCGGCATCCGCCAAAAATGGAGACTCAAGCAACACCTATAACCAAATATCCCGGACAGCACGATCTATGGACAGTGACGATGAGAAAGCAATACACGAAGCAATAACTAACATACGAGACAACGAACGTAAAACCAACATGACACTGAATGAATTAGTACACATTAACACAGGTATGGCGGAAGAGATCAGAAATATTACAAATCATATCAATAGACAACAGATACTCATTAGTGGATACATAAATAAATTCAAAGACGATTCACAGAACAGAATAAAAACTTTAGAGGATGAGGTAGAATTTATCGAACAGACTTACAGAATTGACAACGACATATCCCTTCTTCGAAATCACATCGATGCCATTGGACATATAATTTTTTCCTGTAAATTAGGCATAATTCCTTCCGATATACTTACGGATAAAGAAATTAATTTAATAAGCGACTTTGACAGTTACAGTAGAATGAAAATTGCGGTCCTTGCAGAAGACAATAGTATTATATTAACATTACTGATCCCTCAATTCTCCAGCAAAGTTTTATCCAAAATAAAATTTGTCCCTATCCCAAATACCGCGAACAAATCTTTAGTATTGGATACATATGAGATATTGATCGACAATAATACCAACATTTTCAATAGTAATATTAAAGATGAATTAGAAAAAAATTTAGCAAGAATGGAAAATAAGTGCATTGAAAATATTTTAAAGTTCCAAGAAGCACAATGCGAGTTAAAAACAGATCAAGAATCCTCTGTGTTTGAGGTAATGCCAGGAATACTTATATTTAAAAATTTTAATGAAAATATTACGCAAAATTGTAACGAATTAAAGATAAAACATACAGGAACATTTCTTATAAAGTTTGAAAATTGTAATGTAACTACTTTAAATAAAACATATACTAATATTAATATAAAAATACATGAAACTTTTATTATGCCAAGCCTAATAACAAAAATCAAGGAAAAGACAAATATTAATAAATTAGATCTTAAACTTGAAAGCCTGTATGTGAACCAATTGAATAATAAAGATAACATAAAATTGTTAATAAATGAAAATAAAAACACACATGTAATGAGTTTAAGCTCAGATATTATAATTACATTATTTGTTATCCTAGCCATATTAATTCTCTATTACAAAGTAAATTATAAACAAAAAATGTATGTTTCAGGAGACAATGTTGTAAGCAGTAGTAATACAAATAAACCATATTTTCAGCTTACAACAAAAGAGTTAAATTCTCCCCCTGCTAAGCCACCACGATTGTGGACAATCGACTTAAGAGGGGAAGAGTTAACACAAACAAAATTGTAAATTCTTTTAGTTAACACAAAACAAAATTGTTAATTCTTTCTTTTGCATTAATTGTGCAAATATTGCAATTTATTAATTTCTTTATTTTAGTTCACCTCAATTTGGTAATAATTGCTAGATCGGCGTCTGCAACTATTGCCAAATCAATATTAAAATTAATAAGAAATTTAACCACGCCACTTTTGTAATCAGGTCATTCATATTAATATAAAATAAGAAATTTTGTAATTTTTAGTTTAGTTGATATCATAGTGTTGATTTAACTCAATTTAATTTAATAAATAAAAAGGTCGTAAAGACCAATAAAAAAATATTATATTTTTTTAACTTTTGCAACTCGCAAAAGTATAACTTCTAGCACAAAACTGAACTGCAACACTCTTACGCTTGTGTCCGTTATAAAAGCAATTTTAATGTCCAAAATCAACTATTCCCTACCCTTTTAGGGCTTTGCTGCTAAATTTCTGATGAGAAAAGTTAAAACAAAAATAAGCGCAGCTATAAGAATGGCACTAGAAGCTTTTCGTACTACTTTAATAACAAATATGCAATTCGAAGCTAATATATACCCACTGGAAATTCAACGGGATATTATAACATCTAGACTCTTTAAATGTTTTCTAAACAATCACGACACTCCTTTGTATCCACTCATTCGGAAATGTTTAAAATCTAAAAAAACCCAAAAATTCCCTCGGTAATACAAATAATCATAAAAAACTTTTCCGAACTCCAACTCCCTCCATTCAACAAAATTAACTATTACCAAAAAGATATCAAGCCATATTGGCACTTTAATAGTAAAACTATCAACCTTTCTCTCCATGAGTTAACAAAAACAAGCACAGGCCATTCAATATTTCAAAAAATGTTTCTCGAAATACAATCTAGATACAAGCACTACCACTTTATATACACAGACGCCTCAAAAATTAATAACCAAGTTAGTTACAGTGTAACAGGGAACACAAAAATACTACTAACTAAAGCTCTTCCACAATATACATAAATTTTTACGGCTGAAATCATTGCAATAATGGAAGCAATTAACATTTCCAACGATAAAAAAGGTTTATACGCAATATGCATCGACTCTCTATCTTCCCTCAAATCAGTTTGTAACCTCTCTAATAGCAATGTTTATGCCAGAATCATAAGAAACATTTTAATTGAAAGATATCCAAATATAATACTTATTTGGACGCCAAGTCATTGTGGAATAAAAGGGAATGAGTTTGCTGACAAGGTTGCTAAGGAGGGAAAAAGAGACCACTATTAACTTCTCATAATTTTAACAAAACAGACATTAACAAATTTCTAAAAAAATCTCTTCCTTCAGAACGCTAATTTGCTTGGAAAAACTTCAAACTGGTATCAAACTTTAAACACAGAACAAATTTGTATTAACAATTTCCCTAAGAATAATGAATTCAAAAGACTGGACTTAATAAAAATTGAAAGACTTCGCTTAGGGCACTCTAAGCTCTCCCATGGTCATATACTTAAACTTCCTATGCCAAAAATCTGCGACTGTAATATAACATCTTCAAATATAATAATGCACGTATTTTCAACATGCCCAAAATTCAAGAAACAACGTGACCTTATCTCCAAACAACACCCTAATCCCATATCTTTTCTTTCAAACCCTAACCAAAATAATATTTCCCAAATAATAACTTTTTTAACCGATATAAAAATTTATCACCTAATATAAGAACCAACAAAATTCTGTAAAAAAAACCGAGCCTAAGACCCAGTAGTCATGGCCTATATATAATACATTAGTTTATAATTTGTAATTATTTCCTAATGTTTAATAATAATAATAATAATAAGAAGATGCAGACAGAAACCTGAAACAATACAACACATAACAGGCGCTTGTCAAAGCTTAGCAGGTACTGAATACTTACATAGGCACAATCTTGTGGCAAAAATTATTCACCAAGCCATAGGATTAAAAAGTGAACTCATAAATGACGAAAAGCCATACTATAGATACACTCCAGAGGTGATTCTAGAAAATAGTACCTATAAGATGTACTGGGATCGAACAATCTTTACAGATAGAACTGTCACATGCAACAGACCAGACATCATATATATAGACAAGAGAAAATTTAAAGCATTTCTTGTAGACATAGGAGTACCTAATGACCACAACATGCTGGAATATTACGCAGAAAAGAAAATAAAGTACCAGCAGTTGGCTGAAGAAGTGAAGCGTATGTGGCATCTTGATAAAGTGGATATAGTCCCGATAATTGTCTCGACCATTGGAACTATACCGAAATCGTTGCACGAAAGCCTGGCAATTCTGGGTATTTAAAATAAAGTGGCAACTATTCAGAAAGCAGTAATCCTGGCGACAACAACTATAGTACGCGCATTTATGGGTGCCTCGATATAGTGGGAATATTGTAGGCTGCGATTTTGCTAAAATTCTGAAAATTATGCGATATAGTATATATTATATACTTGCATATACTAGTTCTAAGTATACTAGAAAATATACATATTATGTATATATTGTTGACTAATGTTAAGTCTTGTTACGTAGTAACCGACTGATATTATTGTACAAACCCTCAAAGGAGATAAATAAAGAATAATAATAATAATAATAATAATAATAATAATAATAATAATAATCTTTCATATAATCTGAAACAACAAAAACAAAAAAAAAACCACAAACAAAGTGACTGAGGAATACTCTGCATGAGTACCTCAAAAACAAAAAATTGTGAAGTGAGTTCTAACGGCAGAAATGCCTATCTTACTGTGAGTTCTGAAGCTCTTAATGCCAACAATAAAAACAAAAAATCGGATGACAATCTTTTTCTAACGGCAAAGCCAATTTTACGCGAGCGATCAACTTCGCTTACTCCAATGCCAAGTAGTGATTCGTTAACATTACCGTTGCCTAGTTCTTTATTTAAGTCAGCGCCATTATCCGCTCCGGGATCGTGTTCATCACTTAACCCAGTTATCACAATGGACGATAATATTCAAAAACCTAAAGAGCCTGTCGGAATGGACAGATATGTAACGGTGGTAAAGCGTGGGCGAAGCCCAAATTCATTCAAGATCTCATCTGTTTCGAAAATATCCAGGGACAACGCCGTCGCCTCAGCTAATCGTCAAAACCGGTTTGAAATATTGCAAGATGACAGCGATAAACCCGAAGAATCTTCGAAAAAAACTTCAAAACCACCACCAATCTATCTGGGGCAAAAGAACTCAAACACACTTATCAAAAAACTAATCTCGGTCATTGGTGAAAAGGCATTTCACATTGTTCCAATAAAACGTGGTAACATTAATGAAACAAAAGTTCAAATATACGATGAAAAAGACTTCCGCAAAATGGTTACTGAATTTGAGAAAAATAAAACAAGTTTCTATACTTTTCAGCTTAAGAGTGCTAAAGGCCTACAGATCGTATTGAAGGGCATAGATTCTTATGTTGTTCCTGAGGAAATAAAAGATGCTCTCACCGTCCAAGGATTTAAGGTGAAAAATGTCTCTAATATAATAAACAGGGAGAAGATCCCCCAACCTTTATTTCGTGTTGAACTGGAGCCAAATGATATAAAATTGAAGAAAAATGAGACCCATCCAATTTATAATTTAAAATATCTGTTATACCGGAAAATTACAGTCGAAGAACCACACAAGCGCTCAGGACCCGTACAGTGCCATAATTGTCAAGAATATGGCCATACGAAAACATATTGTAAATTACCTTCTGTTTGCGTTGTGTGCGGTGAATTGCACAACACTGCTATTTGCAATAAGTCAAATGATCAAAAGGAAAAAAAGTGCAGTAATTGTGGAGGTAATCACACTGCTAACTACAGAGGATGTCCTGTATTCTCTTTTGTTAAACAAGCTATGAGCTAAAAGCCTAAAGTAACTCCAGCTCAAGCAGGAAATACGTACTCCGCTACTCATCCCCTAATGGCCCAACCAATCACTTCACATGTATCGTATGCTGACGCTGTGAAGATCAACAATCGCCTTGAAGCTACTATTGATAATCTGGTGCAAACTATAAACAACTTTACAACAAATATGACTAGCATGATGCAAGAAATGCTGCGAATGCAGAACACACTGCTTCAAGCATTAGTTAACAAGCCATGAACAAGTTAAAGTTATGTTTCTGGAACGCAAACGACATTCGCCAACATAGAAACGAAATAGACCACTTCCTCACGGTGAAGAATATTGATATAATGTTGGTATCTGAGACTCATTTGACTTCGAGAAGCCTTTTTAAAATGAGTAGCTACACCTTATATGATACAAAGGACCCGAGAGGAAGGGCATGCGGAGGATCAGCAATTCTAATAAAGTCAAGACTCAAGCACTATATTCTTGAGAACAGTTGTGAAGACCATCTACAAGCAACAAATATTTGCATCGAAAATTTTTGTTCAAATCTTGTGATATCATCAGTTTACTCCCCTCCCAGATTTTCAATCAGTGAGGATCAATACGAGGATTTTTACAAAACTCTTGGCCCTTGTTTCGTAGCAGCTGGAGACTACAATGCAAAACATACGTTCTGGGGATCGCGTCTTATTACACCTAGAGGTCGAGCATTGTTCAACACAATTTCAAAAATGGGTTTGGATGTCATTTCTAGCGGGGAGCCCACTTACTGGTCTACTGACTTACAAAAAATTCCGGATGTTATAGATTTTGGGGTCATGAAAAATATCCCTAGGGATTTAATTCATGTTGAAGCTTCACATGATCTCTCCTCCGATCACCCTCCCACGATCGTTACAATTTGTAGCCCACTAAGAAGTGACTTACCTCACCCATATGTGAAGATGATAAATCGTGTTAACTGGCTGGGGTTCAAAAAATATCTCAGTAGTCATTGTACGGAAAACATCAGGCTTAGAACTCCCGATGATATTGAACTTAACATTGCCAATCTTACCGAGAATATTAAACAGGCTGCTAAACATGCCACTACCTCCCATCCTGTTATTCATTTTTAATGGCATTTTACGACTGGAGTATTATCCACACAGCTGGAAACTTGCCATGGTCAAAATGATTCCAAAGGCCGGCAAAGATCTTACCAAGGCTGAGTCATATAGGCCAATAAGTTTGCTGTCAACAATTTCAAAACTCTTCGAAAAACTGCTCATGACAAAATTGTCCCCAATTCTAGCCGATAATGGATGCATACCGGACCATCAATTTGGTTTTAGAAGTCAGCACAGCACCATTGAACAATGTCATAGATTGGTTCATTTCATAAGAAAAACATTTGAAGAAAGAAAGTATTGTTCTTCCCTCTTTATTGATGTCTCTCAGGCATTTGATAAAGTGTGGCATGAAGGCCTAATTCTAAAATTGAAGACATATCTACCAATAAACATTGTAAATCTATTGGAAAGTTACATTCTTGCCCGGAAGTTCACTGTCGTGGAAGGAGACTTCATGAGTGTGCCCGAAACCATTTCATCTGGGGTGCCTCAGGGGAGTATACTGGGTCCAGTTTTGTATTTGATCTATACCTGTGATATGTCTTTAAGCAGTAATATCCTCACCTCTACATTTGCCGATGATACAGCCTGCCTTAGTATGCATGAAAACCCTCACGAGGCATCCCGATATCTTCAGGAACATATTAACCTGTTGGAACTGTGGTTGAACTTATGGAGAATAAAAGTGAATGAACAAAACTGTGTGCATGTCACATTTACCCTACGAAGAGACACTTGTTCCCCCATTCGAATCAACAATGAAGTTGTTCCTCAACATTCACAGGTGAAATACCTCGGTATACACCTTGACCGACGGCTTACATGGAAACACCACAATGACTCTAAGCTAACACAAATGAAGCTTAAATTAACCCAGATACACTGGCTGATTGGTAGAAATTCCACCCTCAGTCTAGATTGTAAACTTTTAATATACAAGTCGCTTTTGAAACCCATATGGTTTTACGGAATTCAACTATGGGGCACTGCTTCAGCTTCCAATGTAGAGCGAATACAACGTATGCAAAACAAAATTTTAAGGTTAATAACATCGGCTCCTTGGTACATGAAACGACACTCCTTTGTATCCACTCATTCGGAAATGTTTAAAATCTAAAAAAAACCAAAAAATTCCCTCGGTAATACAAATAATCATAAAAAACTTTTCCGAACTCCAACTCCCTCCATTCAACAAAATTAACTATTACCAAAAAGATATCAAGCCATATTGGCACTTTAATAGTAAAACTATCAACCTTTCTCTCCACGAGTTAACAAAAACAAGCACAGAACATTCAATATTTCAAAAAATGTTTCTCGAAATACAATCAAGATACAAGCACTACCACTTTATATACACAGACGCCTCAAAAATTAATAACCAAGTTAGTTACAGTGTAACAGGGAACACAAAAATACTACTAACTAAAGCTCTTCCACAATATACATAAATTTTTACGGCTGAAATCATTGCAATAATGGAAGCAATTAACATTTCCAACGATAAAAAAGGTTTATACGCAATATGCATCGACTCTCTATCTTCCCTCAAATCAGTTTGTAACCTCTCTAATAGCAATGTTTATGCCAGAATCATAAGAAACATTTTAATTGAAAGATATCCAAATATAATACTTATTTGGACGCCAAGTCATTGTGGAATAAAAGGGAATGAGTTTGCTGACAAGGTTGCTAAGGAGGGAATAAAGAGACCACTATTAACTTCTCATAATTTTAACAAAACAGACATTAACAAATTTCTAAAAAATCTCTTCCTTCAGAACGCTAATTTGCTTGGAAAAACTTCAAACTGGTATCAAACTTTAAACACAGAACAAATTTGTATTAACAATTTCCCTAAGAATAATGAATTCAAAAGACTGGACTTAATAAAAATTGAAAGACTTCGCTTAGGGCACTCTAAGCTCTCCCATGGTCATATACTTAAACTTCCTATGCCAAAAATCTGCGACTGTAATATAACATCTTCAAATATAATAATGCACGTATTTTCAACATGCCCAAAATTCAAGAAACAACGTGACCTTATCTCCAAACAACACCCTAATCCCATATCTTTACTTTCAAACCCTAACCAAAATAATATTTCCCAAATAATAACTTTTTTAACCGATATAAAAATTTATCACCTAATATAAGAACCAACAAAATTCTGTAAAAAAAACCGAGCCTAAGACCCAGTAGTCATGGCCTATATATAATACATTAGTTTATAATTTGTAATTATTTCCTAATGTTTAATAATAATAATAATAATAATAATAATAATAATAATAATAAGATGCAGACAGAAACCTGAAACAATACAACACATAACAGGCGCTTGTCAAAGCTTAGCAGGTACTGAATACTTACATAGGCACAATCTTGTGGCAAAAATTATTCACCAAGCCATAGGATTAAAAAGTGAACTCATAAATGACGAAAAGCCATACTATAGATACACTCCAGAGGTGATTCTAGAAAATAGTACCTATAAGATGTACTGGGATCGAACAATCTTTACAGATAGAACTGTCACATGCAACAGACCAGACATCATATATATAGACAAGAGAAAATTTAAAGCATTTCTTGTAGACATAGGAGTACCTAATGACCACAACATGCTGGAATATTACGCAGAAAAGAAAATAAAGTACCAGCAGTTGGCTGAAGAAGTGAAGCGTATGTGGCATCTTGATAAAGTGGATATAGTCCCGATAATTGTCTCGACCATTGGAACTATACCGAAATCGTTGCACGAAAGCCTGGCAATTCTGGGTATTGAAAATAAAGTGGCAACTATTCAGAAAGCAGTAATCCTGGCGACAACAACTATAGTACGCGCATTTATGGGTGCCTCGATATAGTGGGAATATTGTAGGCTGCGATTTTGCTAAAATTCTGAAAATTATGCGTTATAGTATATAATATATACTTGCATATACTAGTTCTAAGTATACTAGAAAATATACATATTATGTATATATTGTTGACTAATGTTAAGTCTTGTTACGTAGTAACCGACTGATATTATTGTACAAACCCTCAAAGGAGATAAATAAAGAATAATAATAATAATAATAATAATAATAATAATAATAATAATAATAATAATAATAATCTTTCATATAATCTGAAACAACAAAAACAAAAAAAAAACCACAAACAAAGTGACTGAGGAATACTCTGCATGAGTACCTCAAAAACAAAAAATTGTGAAGTGAGTTCTAACGGCAGAAATGCCTATCTTACTGTGAGTTCTGAAGCTCTTAATGCCAACAATAAAAACAAAAAATCGGATGACAATCTTTTTCTAACGGCAAAGCCAATTTTACGCGAGCGATCAACTTCGCTTACTCCAATGCCAAGTAGTGATTCGTTAACATTACCGTTGCCTAGTTCTTTATTTAAGTCAGCGCCATTATCCGCTCCGGGATCGTGTTCATCACTTAACCCAGTTATCACAATGGACGATAATATTCAAAAACCTAAAGAGCCTGTCGGAATGGACAGATATGTAACGGTGGTAAAGCGTGGGCGAAGCCCAAATTCATTCAAGATCTCATCTGTTTCGAAAATATCCAGGGACAACGCCGTCGCCTCAGCTAATCGTCAAAACCGATTTGAAATATTGCAAGATGACAGCGATAAACCCGAAGATTCTTCGAAAAAAACTTCAAAACCACCACCAATCTATCTGGGGCAAAAGAACTCAAACACACTTATCAAAAAACTAATCTCGGTCATTGGTGAAAAGGCATTTCACATTGTTCCAATAAAACGTGGTAACATTAATGAAACAAAAGTTCAAATATACGATGAAAAAGACTTCCGCAAAATGGTTACTGAATTTGAGAAAAATAAAACAAGTTTCTATACTTTTCAGCTTAAGAGTGCTAAAGGCCTACAGATCGTATTGAAGGGCATAGATTCTTATGTTGTTCCTGAGGAAATAACAGATGCTCTCACCGTCCAAGGATTTAAGGTGAAAAATGTCTCTAATATAATAAACAGGGAGAAGATCCCCCAACCTTTATTTCGTGTTGAACTGGAGCCAAATGATATAAAATTGAAGAAAAATGAGACCCATCCAATTTATAATTTAAAATATCTGTTATACCGGAAAATTACAGTCGAAGAACCACACAAGCGCTCAGGACCCGTACAGTGCCATAATTGTCAAGAATATGGCCATACGAAAACATATTGTAAATTACCTTCTGTTTGCGTTGTGTGCGGTGAATTGCACAACACTGCTATTTGCAATAAGTCAAATGATCAAAAGGAAAAAAAGTGCAGTAATTGTGGAGGTAATCACACTGCTAACTACAGAGGATGTCCTGTATTCTCTTTTGTTAAACAAGCTATGAGCTAAAAGCCTAAAGTAACTCCAGCTCAAGCAGGAAATACGTACTCCGCTACTCATCCCCTAATGGCCCAACCAATCACTTCACATGTATCGTATGCTGACGCTGTGAAGATCAACAATCGCCTTGAAGCTACTATTGATAATCTGGTGCAAACTATAAACAACTTTACAACAAATATGACTAGCATGATGCAAGAAATGCTGCGAATGCAGAACACACTGCTTCAAGCATTAGTTAACAAGCCATGAACACGTTAAAGTTATGTTTCTGGAACGCAAACGGCATTCGCCAACATAGAAACGAAATAGACCACTTCCTCACGGTGAAGAATATTGATATAATGTTGGTATCTGAGACTCATTTGACTTCGAGAAGCCTTTTTAAAATGAGTAGCTACACCTTATATGATACAAAGGACCCGAGAGGAAGGGCATGCGGAGGATCAGCAATTCTAATAAAGTCAAGACTCAAGCACTATATTCTTGAGAACAGTTGTGAAGACCATCTACAAGCAACAAATATTTGCATCGAAAATTTTTGTTCAAATCTTGTGATATCATCAGTTTACTCCCCTCCCAGATTTTCAATCAGTGAGGATCAATACGAGGATTTTTACAAAACTCTTGGCCCTTGTTTCGTAGCAGCTGGAGACTACAATGCAAAACATACGTTCTGGGGATCGCGTCTTATTACACCTAGAGGTCGAGCATTGTTCAACACAATTTCAAAAATGGGTTTGGATGTCATTTCTAGCGGGGAGCCCACTTACTGGTCTACTGACTTACAAAAAATTCCGGATGTTATAGATTTTGGGGTCATGAAAAATATCCCTAGGGATTTAATTCATGTTGAAGCTTCACATGATCTCTCCTCCGATCACCCTCCCACGATCGTTACAATTTGTAGCCCACTAAGAAGTGACTTACCTCACCCATATGTGAAGATGATAAATCGTGTTAACTGGCTGGGGTTCAAAAAATATCTCAGTAGTCATTGTACGGAAAACATCAGGCTTAGAACTCCCGATGATATTGAACTTAACATTGCCAATCTTACCGAGAATATTAAACAGGCTGCTAAACATGCCACTACCTCCCATCCGCAGACTGGGTTTAATAGAATTTATTCTGCGGATATTGAACGTCTCGTATGTGAAAAAAGAAGAGCTAGAAGGGAATGGCAACAGCACAGATCGCTCCAACATAAAATCAGACTTAGAGAATGCACTAAACGACTCCAAGAGTTGCTTGCATCTGAAAAATCTGCTTCTCTTAAGAACTATCTGGAAGGTCTCGATGTCACAGCAGCATCTAATTACTCCTTGTGGCGCGCTGCTAAAAAAACTTAAAACACCCGTTGAGTCTAAACCACCCCTGCGCACTTCTACCGGAGGTTGGGCAAGAACTAATACTGAAAAAGGTAACATATTAGCTGGTCATTTAAGAAACGTATTTACCCCAAACACATGTACTGGTGCTGTTGATTTGCAGAGCGTAGTTGCTCTACCCCCTCGACCCATAAAGTTTAAGATGCTTGATGTACAAAAACTAATTGCTGAAACCAATCCAAAGAAGGCCCCGGGTATTGATGGAATTAGTAACAAGATGCTAATGCAGTTGCCTCGTATTGCTATTAGAATCCTGTTATTCATTTTTAATGGCATTTTACGACTGGAGTATTATCCACACAGCTGGAAACTTGCCATGGTCAAAATGATTCCAAAGGCCGGCAAAGATCTTACCAAGGCTGAGTCATATAGGCCAATAAGTTTGCTGTCAACAATTTCAAAACTCTTCGAAAAACTGCTCATGACAAAATTGTCCCCAATTCTAGCCGATAATGGATGCATACCGGACCATCAATTTGGTTTTAGAAGTCAGCACAGCACCATTGAACAATGTCATAGATTGGTTCATTTCATAAGAAAAACATTTGAAGAAAGAAAGTATTGTTCTTCCCTCTTTATTGATGTCTCTCAGGCATTTGATAAAGTGTGGCATGAAGGCCTAATTCAAAAATTGAAGACATATCTACCAATAAACATTGTAAATCTATTGGAAAGTTACATTCTTGCCCGGAAGTTCACTGTCGTGGAAGGAGACTTCATGAGTGTGCCCGAAACCATTTCATCTGGGGTGCCTCAGGGGAGTATACTGGGTCCAGTTTTGTATTTGATCTATACCTGTGATATGCCTGTGGTTGAACTTATGGAGAACAAAAGTGAATGAACAAAACTGTGTGCATGTCACATTTACCCTACGAAGAGACACTTGTTCCCCCATTCGAATCAACAATGAAGTTGTTCCTCAACATTCACAGGTGAAATACCTCGGTATACACCTTGACCGACGGCTTACATGGAAACACCACAATGACTCTAAGCTAACACAAATGAAGCTTAAATTAACCCAGATACACTGGCTGATTGGTAGAAATTCCACCCTCAGTCTAGATTGTAAACTTTTAATATACAAGTCGCTTTTGAAACCCATATGGTTTTACGGAATTCAACTATGGGGCACTGCTTCAGCTTCCAATGTAGAGCGAATACAACGTATGCAAAACAAAATTTTAAGGTTAATAACATCGGCTCCTTGGTACATGAAAAATTCAATTTTACATCGTGATTTAAATATGCCACTTGTGACCGCTGAAATTGCAAAATATGCAGGCAAATATTTAACGAAACTAGAGTCCCATCCTAATCCCCTTGCTGGTAACATCTTGAACTTTCCTGGACACATCCGCGTAAAAAAGAGGGATACTACGTCTTTAGTACGCAACACTCCAGATGAAACTTTTTAAAAATATATTTATGGTAAATACGATTCTAATGTATTATTAATTATTATCACTAAGTTTATGTCTGACACTGGTTGGGCCTAATAATTATTTATATATTTAAGATTTGAATACTTATTGTTAGTTCAGATGTGAAGATACAATAAATAAATATAAGCGTGCAAAAAAAAAAATATATATATATATATATATATATATATATATATATATATATATAAGTACTAGCTGACCCGGTCCGCGTTGCTGGCCCTAAGCAAACATTAGTGTTGTATTACCACACGATTTAACGAAATTTACCGCTTTTAAATAAAAATCCATGGAATACATATCATAAAGTTTTGGAGTCCATACGTTACATATATATATCCTGTTTTATATATATAGATCTTTAACTTATGGTACAATCTTGCACCTTAGTAAGCGCGGAATATCTTGTGTTATCGAATTGTGTAAATATTTTGCAAATAAACCGAAAACTCGTATTTTTTAATGCAACATTTCGAAAGTTTTAAAATTTTGATATTGGATCATTATTAACATAGGTTTTTTGTAAATATCTTTGGAACTACATAACAGATTTAAGAGTTTGATATCTCGTTTTGAAAAACATGGCAACGGCTTTCAAAAAGAAGTAAAATAAAATAAAAAAAGCACAAAAAATAAATATATGTATATGTCATTGGTGGTGCAATATCAAAATTGGATTTTGCCACGCCCCACCGCCCGCAGACCGAAAATCAAAAATCAGACTTCACAGTGTGACCCGCTCGGGTATTCCCTGAAAATTTCGTCAAAATCGGCCCAGCCATTTTGGAGTCATTACGTTACATACATACATACATACACACATCCTAATTTATATATTTTTTATTATATATATATATATATATATATATATATATATATATATATATATATATATATATATATATATATATATATATATATATATATATATATATATATATATATATATATATATATATATATATATGTAGGGTACCAAGCTCAGGCGAACTTACCGACTAAACGAATAGGATAAACGGACGAGAGAAAAGAGACAATAACTCAGACAAGAACAGTTAAGCGACAGAATAATTCAAGAGGACAGAATAATTCAAGAGGACAGAATAATTCAAGAAGACAGTAGAAAAAGAAGCGTCGAGTGGACAAGAGTGAATCGGTCAAGTTGTGAAGCAAAGAGGATTTTGTTGAATTTAAGCAACCTTAATAACCCAATAACTTTATTTTATTTTTCATTAATCTTAAGAACATATGTTAATAATAAGAATTAATGTGAATTAAATAAACTTGTAAAAAAAAAAGAAAAGAAGTAAATGACTTAAATCGAAAAAAAGGAAAATAAATAAATACTTAAATTTAAAGTGGTGATTAGAAAAGGTCCGGTACGTGGAATAGACCCATTCCTACAAATTTATGGGGGCTCAACCGAACAAAGTTATATGTATGTATACGTGGGTACTTGTGGTGCTATAAAATTATGCACGTACATATGTACTTACATACAACAACTTGAATACAAATTTATGGTTTATGTTAAAACCAAATTTAAAAAAAAAAATTTATGTTACAACCGTTATGTTAAAAACTAAAAAGAAATTTTAAGAACATTAAAGAACAATATTGCATCATCAAATTGTGAAAAAAAAGCCGTTAAGTTTTAATTTAAAGAAGGAATTTGCAAAGAGACAATCACTTGATAAGAGAGAAACTACCAAAAAAATCACGACAAAGAAATGAAGAGACTATGTTAAAAAAAACACACAAAATAAAATAAAAAACTCAACAACTAGACTGGAAACACTCAAGAAAAAATACCAAGCAACAAACACCTTTAACGAAATGATATGCGATTGCTCGTTGATGCGGAGATCTGTTTATTGGCGTATGGAATTTTGAGTTGGAATATGATGTTTATTGCTACATACACACATGGTGTTGTTCTTAAAACGTTGGCAGAGATTACAGTGGCTGAAGTAAATATTTATGAAGGCAGAGAAATACGGTGGTGACAGAGAAGCAGAATATGAGACGAACACAGTGGAGCACAGTCGAAATTAAGCTGAGTATTTTTATTTATCATTCCATTAAGAATTTAGATAAAATACACATGTAAGTAGGAAGAAGACTTTTTAAATACAAAAGAAGTGTATCAGTATGAAAAATGTTTTGAGGAAGATAGATGTTTTATTAGAGAATATGTTATTGTGACAATTTTAATGAGAAGGAAATTATTGTAAGAAACATCAGATGCTAAAGGAAGGATGAGATTTTATTTAAGTAGAGAATTTCATTAAAAGAAGGATTATTGTAAAAGATTGAAGTTGAAGAAGTTTATATAGAAGAAGATTAGAATTTCATTGGAGAAGAAAATATTACTTTTAATACCGGAAGAAATACGTACATTAAGAAAGAAAATTGTACCAAGGAAGAAGATTTTTTTGTAAATGGAAATAAATAAAACCTTGTTAAATATAATAGGGAATTTTTATTGGTAAAGAATTTGGTACAAAAGGAAGAAAAAAGAAAAATTAATTAAAATAAAACACTGAAATAAAAATTTCATAAAACGTAAAATAAAATAATAAATGATAAAGAATTGTGTAAGAGTTTTCGAATAGCCACATTATTGCAATTTTCGAAAACATTTGCTTTTATTTTTATAATATTGTAACTTTAATTGATATTACCATTAACTGATATTATATTCTGTAACATCACTTTGTTTTCTTGATTTATATCCTTTTGCAACTCAATATATATTAATTGTAACTTCTTTGTGGTTGCAACTTGTGCGTAATACAGGGCTATATTCTAGGAACGGACAAAATGAATCGGGAGGAGATTTTGGGTTATAGTATTAACGTGTTACGAACTAAACTAGGAGACTTAGGACTGAATACAGTTGGACCAAAGGAGGATTTACAAAGCAGACTTTTAAAACACTACAAATTAGATTTGTTTGACAGTAAAAGGGAAGCTGGGCTTGGTGTCCAGGCAGCGGGACCACCTGGCGAGGCGGCATTAATCTCAGCGATGGATGGTGGCAGGGGGGCCAATGGTTTCTCTTCATCAAGAAGCATGTTAACACTTAGGGACGTTGAGGATAGTTTATCCCACTTTTCAGGCACTAGCTCACCTGACATTACTCGGTGGGTGGCCGAATTTGAAGAAATGGGTACAATATTAGAATGGTCGTCACTTCAGATGTACATCTACGGGAAACAACTATTGACAGGTGCAGCAAGAACGTTTATAAAAAGCCAAAGGGGCATATGCAACTGGGACACATTGAAAAAAATTCTTACGGAAGAGTTCGGTACGCGCTTTTCGGCAGCAGAAGTTCTTCGGCAGATTCGTGATAGGCGCTTGGGACGAAATGAGTCGCTAGTAGAATACTTATACGGTATTATGGAAATAGGAAGTCATATTGATCTGGATGAAAAAAGCATCATAGATTTTTTCGTAGAGGGTATCCCCGACTCGAAGTTAAATAAAACAGTGTTGTATCAAGCTGACAGTATTGCTGAGCTAAAGAAACAAATAAAGGTGTACGAAAGGACACGGGTTCAACCCCAGTCGTCATACAAGGGTAAAGAATCAACACCGATCGTGAAAAGAGAATTTTTCAAAGCGCAACCGGCGGAAAAGAAATGTTTTAAATGCGGCGGAAGTTCCCACATCGCCAAAGAATGTTTTAAACAATACAAATGCTTCAAATGTCAAAAGTTCGGTCATCGTTCCTTCGAATGCCCAGTAAAAGAAGTAGAGAAAAAACCCGACAGGACAGAAGGTGGCCGAGCAAACATGGTTCATAGGTCGTCAGGGCTGATTTTCAAAGATGTGATAATTAAGGGGAGAACACTTTGTGCGTTGATAGACACGGGTAGCGAGTTTTGTCTCATTCGGAGAGACACGCTATTGCTCATAGGTGAAGTAGAGTTCGTTCCAGAAAAACTCGAGTTGTGGGGAATCGGTACCAGTCGAATCTATACGATGGGCCGTTTCAGCGAAATGATTAAAATTGATGAGGTAGAGATAGAAATTATATTTTATGTAGTAGGCGAACGTGACATTCACTATCCCATGATGCTGGGAAATAGCCTTTTCCGAGAGCTAGACGTAAATTTTATTCGTGGGGAAGCCTTTTTCAAGAAGCCGGAGGATAGAAATTATTTATTGCAAGAATTTAGGAGCATTTGCTTAAACGTCGAGAAACATAAGCCAGAAATTCAAATGGAACTAAGTCATTTGGGCGAATCTATTAAAAACCATGTGATTAAAGCAATTGCTGAGTATCAGCCAAAGAAAATTACGGAAAGCCCAGTCAGTATGAAAATCGTACTTAAAGATGATATACCGATATATCAGCGACCCAGACGTTTACCGACGCAAGACCAAATAATAATTGACAACCAAGTTTCCGAATGGTTACAGGAAGGTATAGTGCAACCCAGCACATCAGAATACGCATCGCCAGTTGTTTTGGTGCCGAAAAAAGACGGAACCAAAAGACTGTGCTGTGACTTCAGGAAACTCAACCAAAAGATTGTTCGAGACCATTATCCAATGCCTTTTATGGACGAGGTAATAGATAAGCTACAGGGCGCGAATTTTTATACGACACTTGACCTTCGTAATGGATTCTTTCATGTACCTGCAGACAAGGCTTCGAGGAAGTACACTGCATTTGTAACACACAATGGCCAATTTGAATTTTTATACGCTCCCTTCGGCATCAGTAACTCGCCGGCGGTATTTACTCGATTTATTGCAGCTGTATTCAGGGAACTTATTCGGGAAGGCACGGTTATAGTATACATGGACGACATTATTATTCCCGCTAAGGATATTAATGAAGGTCTGAGGAAGTTGTTGACTGTTTTAGATAAAGCAGCTTCAAGTGGATTACGCTTCAAATGGGAGAAATGCCAAATTTTACGTAAGACAGTTACATTTCTCGGATATATCATACAGAATGGTTCGATAAAGCCAGCTGATGATAAGATAAGGGCGGTTAGGGATTTTCCCATCCCCACAGAACGGAAAACGATGCAGAGGTTTTTAGGGCTTACATCATATTTTAGGAAATTTATTGAAAACTATGCCACGATAGCGAAACCATTAACAGATATGCTGAGGAAAAATATACAATTTCGAATTACAGACGAGGTGTTGATAGCATGTCAGCAGTTAAAGGAGGCTTTAATAAGCGGTCCGGTTTTAAAAATATATGACCCGGATGCGAGTACGGAGGTACATGCGGACGTCAGTAAGTACGGATACGGTGCGGTCCTTCTGCAGAAGAGTATGGACGACTCTCAATGGCATCCGGTCCAGTACATGAGTCGCCGAACAAGCCCTTATGAAGAAAAGTATCATTCATATGAGCTGGAAGTGCTGGCAATCGTCCAATCACTAAAGAAATGGAGAGTCTACTTACTTGGCATTCCCTTCAAAATCGTTACGGATTGCAACGCGTTCAAGATGACCATGAGCAAGGAGGATGTACCGGCTCGAATATCACGATGGGCATTATTTTTACAAGAATTTTCATACGAAATGGAACACAGACCAGGTGCCAAGATGGCTCATGTAGACGCGCTTAGTAGGGTAGCTTGTTTAATATTGGAGAGTAGCTTGACTCATAAGATTAGATGTGAGCAAGAGAAAGATGAGTGTACGAAAGCTATTAGAGCGATATTGGAGTACAGGAATTATGACAATTATTTTATGCAAAACGGAGTTTTATATAAGGATCCCACAAAGGACCTTATAGTAATTCCGACTCAGCTTGAGGAGGAGATCATCAGGTTAGCGCATAACCAAGGGCACTTTGGAATAGCAAAAACATGCGAATTAATCGAAAAGCAATACTACATTCCTAAATTAACCACAAAGGTGCCGAAAGTAGTAAGAAGTTGTATCGAGTGCATCATCACCGAGGCAAAGTTAGGCAAGAAAGAAGGATATCTTAACCCGATAGATAAAGAGGATCGGCCATTGATGACATACCATATTGACCACGTGGGTCCTATGGAAACCACGAAGAAAGCCTACAACTACTTGTTGGTAGTGGTAGACGCATTCACGAAGTTCGTTTGGCTGCATCCAACGAAATCGACGGATTCTAAAGCAGTTATTGAATGTTTAGAAAGACAGTCTGCTATCTTTGGTAACCCAATCAGAATTATAACTGACCGAGGAGCGGCCTTCACTTCGCAGATTTTTAAAAACTATTGCATCGAGGAGGGTATTCAGCAGTTGATGATAGCTACTGGGATTCCAAGAGGGAACGGCCAGGTGGAACGGATCCACAGGATAATTGTTCCAATGTTAACCAAACTATGTGGTGAAAAACCAATGAACTGGTACCGCCATGTACGTCAAGTTCAAATGATAATAAATTCTTCACCACCAAGAAGTACACATTTTTCGCCCTTCAAATTGTTAACAGGCGTAGAAATGAGACGACCGGAGTATCCAGATCTTAGGGAGATGTTACAGGAAGAAGTAGTGAACGAATTTGAAGAAGACAGGAAAGAAATACGCGCAGAAGCTAAAGTAAATATTGCGAAAACCCAAGCTGAAAACTGTAAAACGTATAATCGCAGACGGAAACCTGAAACAGAATACGAAATCAATGAGATGGTGGCCATTAAGCGTACCCAATTCGGTACTGGGCTAAAATTAAAGGGTAAATTTTTAGGCCCATATAAGGTGTTAGAAAAACTACCTCACGGACGATACAAAGTGCAAAGAATCGGTGACCATGACGGCCCAAACCTAACGACCACCGTAGCTGAGCACATGAAACGTTGGCAATCCGAGCCGTATTGCCGTCAGGAGGGCCGAATGTAGGGTACCAAGCTCAGGCGAACTTACCGACTAAACGAATAGGATAAACGGACGAGAGAAAAGAGACAATAACTCAGACAAGAACAGTTAAGCGACAGAATAATTCAAGAGGACAGAATAATTCAAGAGGACAGAATAATTCAAGAAGACAGTAGAAAAAGAAGCGTCGAGTGGACAAGAGTGAATCGGTCAAGTTGTGAAGCAAAGAGGATTTTGTTGAATTTAAGCAACCTTAATAACCCAATAACTTTATTTTATTTTTCATTAATCTTAAGAACATATGTTAATAATAAGAATTAATGTGAATTAAATAAACTTGTAAAAAAAAAGAAAAGAAGTAAATGACTTAAATCGAAAAAAAGGAAAATAAATAAATACTTAAATTTAAAGTGGTGATTAGAAAAGGTCCGGTACGTGGAATAGACCCATTCCTACATATATATATATATATATATATATATATATATATATATATATATATATATATATATATATATATATATATATATATATATATATATATATATATATATATATATATATGTGTGTGTGTGTGTGTGTGTGTGTGTGTGTGTGTGTGTGTGTGTGTGTGTGTGTGTGTGTGTGTGTGTGTGTGTGTGTGTGTGTGTGTGTGTGTGCATTTAAAATCCATTCATTAACGGCCAACGGGTGTTTAATTGTATACTTACATGTTGCAAGGAATATAAAATAGACTCATGTTGAGTTGTTTTTTGTGTGGCTTGTAAAAAGCATTCTAAGCCTATTATGATTATGTATTTTGTAATGATTATATACAATACTGATAAACATACAACGTTGAATTTTTTCAAACTGCTTAAAGTCCACTGACGATTTGGTTTAGCGACCAATGAAATGTCGGCATATGAACAGCTAAAGAAGCAGTAAAAAATTTGGAAGGTTAAGTATTTACATGTTTGTGAAGTAAAATTACGATAATTTTCAATATTAAGTACTTAAAATAAATATTTTCCTTTTCGTTTCGCAGGCAACCAAAGGTGCCAAAAACTATAGAAGTTACTATGACACTCTGAACATGTTTTTTTATCATTGCCTTTTTTTTGTAAATTATTTTAAAGAAAAAAATCATCAAAATCATTTTAAATTTAGAGAAAATAAATGTTCGGAAAAATATTTTAAATTCGAGGTATCCAAATTTTACGCATTTTTGCGCTGTCTTGTGCTATGACAGGATATCTTAAAGCATTGCAGTCAAAAGATTAAAGACTTCTTCTCTAAATTTTAAAAGTTGCCGATTTTTTATCATTTTTTACTTTCGCCACTGTGCAACACCTTTTACATACACCCCGATTATGAATAACAATTCCCTGGGAATTTTTTCCCTATTCCCTTTCCCCTTATTCTAAACGAACTTCGAAAACGGGAAACTCTTCCCGGGGAAAAAAGTAGGTATTACGAATGTCAATTAAAGGGAGAATGTGATGACAAATTTTGGGAATAATTCCGCCAAAAAATTGCAAGAGAGCTGTGCCAAAAATGTAAGTATTTACAATTTTTTTTGAAAAAATTTAATAATATCGTCATTTATTTTTACTTTTAGGTCAAAAACAACGAACAAGAAGCAGTTAGACATTCTTTTAAATGCAATGCAATCCCACCCAGATATTGCGCGTGGATGGTTTAAGGGAAGCAAAGAGGAGCTTAACCGGGTATGGCGCAATTTGGAGGCGGAATTGAACGCAGCAGGACCACCATCAAAAAGTATTGCCGAGTGGAAGAAGGTATGGATAACACAAAAATAATACTATTCAATATACACAAATGGTGAAAGTGCAAATCATTTTTCAGGTGTGGTGCGATCAGAAAAAGTACGTACGACACAAAGCGGCACAAAATCTGAAGTTATGCAGAGGAACTGGTGGCGGCCCCAATATGGAGCACAAATTTTCCCCAAACGAAGAGGCAATCTACTATTTAATTGGGATGAAGGAATCTGTGGAAGGTGTAGCCAATACGTTTGGGTTAGGCTCTTCCACCACCACAAAAGAAAATTCAGAGAGCGTGCCACACGCTTTAATGGAGTTTTTGATGGTAGACGATGTGGTGGTTGAAAGCAGTGATGCGGATAATACACCGCAAAAGCCGCCGGCGAAAAAAATTAAAATCAACACTCAAGTTTCTGCTAGTGACGTCCTAGCAGAGGAGATTTCAATTCAAAACAAGATGCTGAAAGTCATGGAGGAGCAGCAGCTAAGTTTTAAAAAAATATATCGCTCTATAGACCGTCTTTGCGATCTAAAAAAAGAAGATCTGAAGGAGCAAAAGCGACATAATTTAGTCATTGAAAAATTAAGACTAAGAGAAGTAGAAGATAAAATGGAAAAAAACCGTCGACTGTTGGAGTTAGAAGACTTAAAACATAGATTTTAAGAAAAAAAATATGTGATACAAATGTACCTGCATGAATTGTTTTAGTTTTTAATTAAAGTTTTTTGTTTTCTTTTTGTTTTAAAGTGAATTCTCTAAATTAATATTTTTGTTTTCTAGTTTTTATATGTAATTTATTTTTTCTTTCTGAAGCATTCTTTTATTTTATAAAATGTGATAATAAATTTTCCAAATAATTTTAATAAGTAATACATTTGTTTCATTATTTATTAATAAAATGTGCAAATATTTATATACATATATAAGTGCATAAGTAGTTTAATCAAATTAGAAATTTATTACAGATTATTTCCAATGTTATTTCTTATATTTTGGGCAACGGACAAATACTGTGTTGAGGCTAAGGATGCTACTTCATCACTATCTTGTATGCTAAAATTACCAACAGTTTCTGCATCGTTTACATCACTATTGCATTTAAAATGAATGCAGATGTTATGCAAAGCACAGCAAACATTTGTTATTTTAGCTGCCTTTTCAGGAGCATAATGTAGTTCCCTAGCCCCAAGAATGCACCTCCATCTATTTTTCAAGACGCCATTAGTGCGTTCAATCACATTACGGCATTTGGAATGGACTTCATTGAACTTAATTTCAACTGACTCTTCTTGTGGACATCTATGTGGGGTCATAAGCCATGGTTCCAGAGAATATCCTGCGTCTCCTGGAAAAAAAATCTACTATTAATTTATGAATACATTCTATTGTCATTGAAAAATTTACCCAGGAGCCAATAATTGCTGCCGCCTCTTAAATATTCTTGTTCAAGGTGAGCTCGTAGGTCGCTGGAATTCCAAATGAAGGAGTCATGACAAGCTCCGGGATGAGAGGCGTCGACGTACTGAATCCTCAGCTCATGGTCACAGACCTGTAAATATTTTTTTTTT